>JAQQSY010002571.1:0-13590 GCA_028646535.1 Procyon lotor
AAGAAAGAAAGAAAGAAAGAAAGGAAGGAAGGAAGGAAGGAAGGAAGGAAGGAAGGAAGGAAGGAAGGAAGGAAGGAAGGAAGGAAAGGAAAGAAAGGAAAGAAAGGAAAGAAAGGAAGAAAGGAAGAAAGAAAGAAAGAAAGAAAGAAAGAAAGAAAGAAAGAAAGAAAGAAAGAAAGAAAGAAAGAAAGAAAAGGAAGGAAGGAAGGAAGGAAGGAAGGAAGGAAGGAAGAAAGGAAGGGAGAAAGGAAGGAAGGGAGAAAGAAAGAAAGAAAGAAAAGCATGGGGAAAGTTGGGGATGGAGGCATTTAGAATGAAAACAAATTGATGGTTGTTGCAGTGGAGTGATGGGTCCATGGGGTTTCTTGTACTATTCACTCTATTTTTTAAAAAATATTTATTTATTTGACAGAGAGAGAGAGAGAGAGAGAGAGAGAGAGAGATCACAAGTAGGCAGAGAGGCAGGCAGAGAGAGAGGGGGAAACAGGCTCCCCGCTGAGCAGAGATCCCGATGTGGGGCTCGATCCCAGGACCCTGAGATCATGACCTGAGCCAAAGGCAGAGGTTTTAACCCACTGAGCCACCCAGGCACCCCTATTCACTCTATTTTTAAGTGGTCTTAAAATTTTGAGGATGATGAAGGAGAGGATGATGATGATGATGATGATAAGAGCAAGAAGAGGAAATGAGGAGGAAGGGCACAGACTATTCCTTTCAGTAACTTGGCTGGGAAGGGAAGAAGGGAAACCATGCAATGGACAGGAGAAGCACAGAGACATAAAGGATTTTCTTGTGGTTTTTATTTTTATTTTTGGTTTTGTTTTTGGTTTTAAAGACGAGACACTTGAGCCCTTTTATTGGCTAAGGGAAAGCACTCAGCTTACAACTTAGCCATTGACCCAAAACTGCTTCATTAGAAGCCATCTCACAATATAATGGCGCCCAATCATTATGGTCAAGATGTGTAGACAGGTGGACGGGCAGCTGATGGTAGACTGATCGACACTGGGCTCAGTGGGGATGACTCAACTTTGTTCCTCATGTCTCGCTCCTCCCTAGCACAGGCGACAGCAGAAACGTCCTCCTGGGGGCAATGACAGAAGCCTAAGAGAGCAACGCACAGATTCTTTTGAGGCCTGAGTTTGGAAATGGCACACTGTCACCTTTAACTTACAAGCCCAAGCAAGTCACACAGCTGAGGAGAGGGAAAATATCTCCAGCTCCCTTCATGGGAGGAACAGAGTCAAGAGTGGATAAAATGCTGAGGCTAGTAAATGCAATTTTCTAGCTATAGGGGGGACATCAGAATTCTGTCTATATTAACCTCTTGGCTTGACTTAAAAGATGCATGGTCTTCTCCCTTCCAGGCTGAAGCTGTTTGGGCCTGGGGAAAAGAGCCTGAACCTCAGGTGGGCCCAAGATTCTCTTTGAGGAGTGATTAGCTATGGGGAATTAAAGGGCCAGATTATATAAAGTCAGGGCTGCTTGGGTTGAGCCCTAGCCCTTGGAAAACCGCAGTTACAAGGGCAGAAACTCAGAGTGTCATAGAAGAAGCTGATCTACAGAGAAAAGTGGAGAAATAGACGGGGATGACCAGAGACCTGGGGCTGTCAGGGCATGAAGCCTGGGAGAGAAGGGGGAAGGGAAAAACGCACGCACACGCAGACACACACGCCCACATCTGCATGCACGCAAACATACGAGCACACAGCCAGGCAAGTAGCTTTCTGGAGTAGTCTAAGAGATGCCCAGAGAGAGGCTAAGGAGGACAGCAGATCCAAGGAGCGACAGTCAGACTGAAAAGTACTGTCTAGAGATGACTGATCCTATCAGGTCTTTCCGCAATCAGTGCAGAGCGATTCCCTTGAATGCTTACCCTAAATCTCTTTTCCCATAGACTAGTTTGAGCATTCCTCGCACAGAAAGATTCCTTGATGAAGACATGCATGTAAAACCTTTAAGGTTTCACACAATAGTGCATGGTTGTGCTCATAAAACCAACAAATAATGTGTGCACGTTACCTTGCCATTGAGGACTCAAAATATGATCCAGTCTCTGCCCTTATGGAGATTAAATCAAGATCGGGGAAACAGGAAATTAGAGCCTGAATAGTGAAAGATAACCCAGACATCTGAAACCTTTCTACACCGTGCTATGGAAGGAAAGGGCTACAGAAGTTCAAAGGCAGAAAAGATGGGTGAGGGCTGCAGTAATCAGGTAAGGCTTATCTGTCCAGAGTAGGTAGGAGCCTGCTGGGGAGCTGAGCTCAGGGCCCCCATTTCCCACCTGAGTGCTGTTACCTGAGCTGTAGACATAATAGCCGAGAGGACTGAAAATGCCTTGCAATTACCGTCTTGCACACTTAACCCCATACAATCGCAGATGTTTTAGGGAGGTGATGCTAGCAGCTGCCTGACAGGCTGGTTCAGGTGTCTAGGTCCCGAGTACAGAAAAAGCAGACAGAGTGTGAGAAGGGGGATGGATAGGATAGGCATAAATGTCAGCCAGGCCAGTGATGGGCAGAGGAAGGAGGATCAGGGACTCGGATTTCACTGGATGTCCCAGGTGTCATGATTTTCAAAAGCGACTCTCATGCGTGCATCCAGGGTTGAGAACCACTGTTCTAAGATTCCATGAGTGGAACAACAGAGGGAAGGAGGTGTAGCCCGATGGAGGACGTAAGATTGATTGCTTGGTGTTAAAGTTAAAAAAAAAAAAAAATCCACTTGTCATTTAGAAGTATGGGAATTGGAAAAACACACTGTGGAGTAAGTTGCAGAAAGAAAGAGATGGAGGAATGAATCTGTTCACAGGAAAGAAAGAGACAGAAGGAAAAAGGCGTGGCCTGGACCCTATCAGCTGCTTTACATGCAGTGTTGCTGGGAAAACTGAAACTTGGTGGTCACTGCGCCTAGTACAGTGGCCTGTCATAAATGGAACTGTCGTCTCATATAATCTCATTCATTCCAAAAATGCCTGTAACAGGTGGGTATTAACAGTCCGCTTGAAAGGTGAGAAAACAGAGTCAAAGAACCTTATCCAAACTCCTACAGTTAATAAACTTGGAATCCAAAGTCAGGTGTAGCGGGAGGCTCTCCCACCACAATACATCATAGCAGAGGGCTGAGCATGAGAAGGTGGCTACTGAGCTTAAGAAGGTGGGAAGTACTAAAGAGAACTAGAGACGGTTAAAGTCAAGAAGGCAGAAGGTGAGCCGTGGGCGCACTGCATGAGGTCAGGAGGCTAAGCCAGCTGTGCCTCCCGCTCCGTAGTGCGGGTTAACTAACGGTGCCTCTTGCTAGGGAAAAAGGAGCAGCGTCCCGGTTCCGCGCGCGCGGAGGGGCGCAGGCCAGCCAGCGACTTCCAGGAGCATGCGCGGATGCGGCGCCGGCGCAGGGCGGGGCCTGCTCTCTGCGCGCGTGCGCCGGCGCTCCAGTCCCGCCCCGCTGAGGTCGCGCTCCCGGAAGTGCGGACGGGTCCGCAAGTAGGGTCCTCCGGCGA
Source organism: Procyon lotor (assembly GCA_028646535.1). Lineage (NCBI taxonomy): Eukaryota > Metazoa > Chordata > Mammalia > Carnivora > Procyonidae > Procyon > Procyon lotor. The sequence continues at coordinate 3,503 of JAQQSY010002571.1, forward strand.
CGGAAGGCGCGGGGCTGAGCGCCGGTCACGCGCAGCATTTCGCTGCACGTGACTCGGCACGTGGCTGAGCCACGGTGCGGGGCGCCCTGGAGCCGCCGGCCTCGGTCGCGGCGGCCGTGTCATCCCTGACAATCGCCGACGCCTTCACGGAGGCCGGCGAGAGCCCCGCCCCGCCGCCCTCCGGGCTCAATAGGAGGTTCATCTGCTCCTTCCCTGACTGCAGCGCCAATTACAACAAGGCCTGGAAGCTAGACGCGCACCTGTGCAAGCACACGGGGGAGGTAACCGGGCGCCGGCCAGGCCGCGGAGGGGCGTGGCGTCCAGGCCCGGGGACTCGGGACGCGGTGGGCAGCCAGGCGGGCTGTGTCCGTGAGGCCCGGGGCAGCACGTGGGTGCACGTGCCTTTGCAAGACATGTTGAGCGTTGGCGGCCTGGATCACAGAGGCGAACCAGCTCTTCCTTAGGTTTGGGAGGAGTGAGGAGAGGTGGACACGTTCTGAGACCGACACCCTTGTCGTGGGCTGGGGGCTTACTAAACCGACAGTTCCCTTTTCAGTTTGAGTCTTGGCCAGTCATCACCTCCCGGTAATCTGTCAACAGACTGCAGAGGAAGGATTCATTTACTCTCAGGCCTTCTACATCCCCTACGCTTACCCCCGACAGACACCTGACTTAATCCCTGGCCTCCTGGAACTGAAATGGGGGTGACTTCTAAGTACTGGAGATTTGACAAGCAGCATGCGTTCATTCCTTCATAATTCAGTACCTTTCTAGCCCTGAAGAGAGAGTGGTGAGCAAAACAGACAAGGCATCTGCTGTCACCGACCTTATGCTTTAATTAGGGCAAAGGAATAAGTAGGAACGAGACACAGTAAATTGAGAGCTCCTGGAGGATGGTCAGGAAAGTTCTCTCTTGACCTGAATGAGAAGGGAAGGATCCAGTCATGCAGACACAAGGGGAAAACACTCTGGGCAGAAAAAAAAAACCAACCAAAAAACAAAAAAACAACTGCAAAAGGAAGCTGTGATTGAGTGTGATTGAGTTGGGGACAATACAGGAGGAGGTCTGGTGGGCTCATTTGTAGGCCAGGGTACAAATAAGGTTTGGAGTTTGGGTCTTGAGGGCAAGAGGAAGTCTTCGGAAGATGATCCCTGGGAAAAGGGAAGTTCATGGAGGCCAAGGAATCTGCCCAATTTCCCAATGTTTGGCAGAACCTGGCTTCACACTGCCTCATCTGAAGGCCCTTAATTTCGACCCCCACCCCTTTTTTAGATTAATTAATTTATTTTAGAGAGAAAGAGAGGGAGCGTGGTGGGGAGGAAAGAGGGAGAGGCAGAGAGAGAATCTCAAGCAGACTGGGTGCTGAGTATGGAGCTGGATCTCATGACCCCGAGATTACAACCTGAGCTGAAATGCAGAGTTGGATGCTCAACTGACTGAGCCATCCAGGTGCCCCTGAAGGCCCTTAATTTCTTCACCCAGGGACCTGCAGCCCCTGCCTTTCCTCCTACCACCTACCTACCATACGGGCTACCACCTACCTACCATCCGTCATGTGTCCGCGTGGCCCCATCCTCCTTACCCTCTCCAGCATTGGAAGGTTGACCATTTCCCCCAATTCTTTTCCTCTTCCTCACTGTTTTCACTGCTCCTTTCTGCCCTTGACTTTACCCATGCCACCCAGTTGTCTTGGCAATCTTACCCAGTGACTGTCTTCACTCAAAACATCCATTAAGTTCTGCCACCCTGTCCTTTCTCTTGCCCATTCTGTCCCTCAAATTGTGGGTTCTGAAACTTGTATGTCCAAGTAGGGAAGCATGTGGCCACTTTTGTGTCCCTCCCTGAAAACCCTTGGGGCAGCATGAGCCTCCTCTCCCTTCTGTGGGTCACTCCCAGAGCCATGGCCCAGGGGAAGGATAGTAACCTTGTCTGTGACCTTGGGGCGCAGTGTGTGTGTGTGGGGGGGGTAGCTCTGCAATCCCCTCCCTCAGTTCTGCCCTCTAGACAAATGAACCGCCCTCTTTTTAAAACAACAACAACAATAAAAACAATAAAAAATGAAAGACAAATACTGTGCAAAGCTCTGTGGGTCTTCCCCTGGTAAAACAACTGTCTTCCTGTCTACTGGCTTTGCTATCAGTACTGATATTTGAGGCTTTGGTACCTCCTTCCTGGACCGTCCTGCAGTTATGTTTTTCATAATCAAATAAAACTGGTTATTCAGGGGACGTTTTTGACTTTTCCTGTAGGTTCAGAATGGAGACCCTTCCTCCCTGGGTCCCAAGTGGGGATTGCGGTTAAGCTGGGAGCTGGTGGCTTTGCTCTGGCACCTGTGAGCACCTTCCCAGAGGTGTGCTGGGCTGCTCTTAGCACAGACACTGGGCTTATCCAGGATGAGACGGAACCTGCATGTTCCCATGTCTTAGGGTTCGAATGGATGAAGACACGCTATGGTTGGAGACGTGTGCGCTTGGCCATGCTGATGGCAGACAAATCGTCTTCGGGGGCGGGGGCCATTGAAGCCTGTTGTCAGGTTAGGAGCAGGTTAGCAGTGCTGTCTTACTGTGAAGGCTGCCTGCTTATTTCATATGCTATTCATAGAATAAAATGTGTCACACTGCCTTTGTGAGAAAGTTGTGGAGTTTGTAGAACACCGTTACCTAGCCTCGGTGCTCAGCACTTACTGAGAAGAAACCGTCTCTGGAGACAGCATCCATGGCTTTGTCTCCCGAACATTTTAGGTCTTTAAATAATTCCAGAGTTACTAACTAGGGCGGGATTGACCTTTTTTTTTTCTTTCCTTCCTGCTAGAGACCATTTGTTTGTGACCATGAAGGGTGTGGCAAAGCCTTTGTCAGGGACTACCATCTGAGCCGCCATATCCTGATTCACACTGGGGAAAAGCCGTTTGTGTAAGTAGAGCACGGTTTTTTGAGGCCTTTGAAGCGGTTGTGTTTGGCATATCGACCTGGTAAGAAAATGGATTGATCCCTCCCCAAACCAAGAGCACGCAGCTCCTCTCATTTGCTTCTCCCAAGTCCAAGAGGAGACTGGGTTTGAATGTGTGGAAGAGAGGAGGGGGTTTTGTGGGTCCTTTGTGTATGATAACCTCAGGAATGTGTGTATCTGAAGTTCTCTTGAGTTTGCATCCTCTCTTCTCCCTCTTAAAGTACGTACTGACTGGGAAATCCACCCCCAAAAATGCTCCGTTCAGACTAGATGGTTCCCTGGCAGAGTCTTGCCTCCACAGGTACAGGGTCCTCATGAACCAACAAATAAGCTGCTGGGATGAGAACCAGAAGCATGAAGTAGAGCTTTTAATAGTTTTACCTTATATTTCTTCAAAGTAAGGCCCTGCACCTCTCCCATGCCAGACTTTATTTTATTCTTCTTGGAGTTGCTGGTTAGTTCTGGAAGGACAGTGGTACCACTTGCCTTTTAAATCAGCTACTTCCTTAAAGCAGTGGCTCTCGGACTTAGGGAGCGTGAGAGTCACCGGGAGAGCTTGTTAATACACAGAGTGTTGGATCCCATCCCAGAGTTTCGGATTCTGTGGGTAGGGGGTGGGGCCTGAGAGTCTGCATTTCTAGCAAGTTCCCAGGTGATGGTGCTGCTGGTCTGGCATCCACCCTTGGAGACCCACTGAACAGAATGTTCTGTGGAAACATGTAGTTTTCACTGAAAAAAACAATCTATTAGCTATCCGAGCTACGTACAGGAGACCGTGTCGAGAGCCAGCCGTATGGCCAGGGTCGCGATGTTAGAATTTGATATCGTAATTGTGTTCCATGAGACAGTTCCTTATGCAGGAAGGTTTTCTAATGATCGGAGCCGATCTCTTTTCGTTTTAAGATGATGGTGAAGGTGAAGTGTCTCATGTCTCACTAAGGTCCAGACAGTCCGAGGAGCGTGAGTTGTCAGTAGTCGACACAGGATCATCTTCACTGTCCTTTTCGACCTGGAGAGCCAACTCTCTGTGTGACCAGCGTGGTAGCCAGAGGGAGTGGGACAAATTACTGAGGGGGCAGGTGTCTTTATCTCAGCCCCCGCTCAAGCACACAGTGTCTCATCAAAATAAATGGCCCTAAGTGAAGCTTAATGGATTTCAAAATGTAGTTCAGCTAGCCCGGCAAAGAGTAACTGAGTGTGGCCTGCAAAATAGAGCTGGGCTCTGTAGTCTTTGATCTGGAAGTTTCGCTTTGGGGAATTTATTCTACAGATACACTCATGCCTGTATTAAATGCATGTATGAGGTTACGTGCAACACTATTAGTAGGAGCGGAGCATTGGGATCAACCCACCTGCTGGTCACGAGGGACTGAAGAGCATATCATCACAGTAGAATACAGCTGGGAAAACGAATGCAGATGTTGTCTGGGCACCTGAGAATCTCCAAGGCATAGTCACTGAAAGACCAAAGTTCAGAAGAGTGTGTACAGAGGGCTGCCTTTTTTGTGCGTAAAAGGGAGGTCGGGGTGGGCAGGAAAAATCTGTATTTATATTTGCTTCTGTCTGTATAAAACTCTAAAAGTTACTTCATAAAACCAAAAGCGTCACCTGTCTTGGGAGTGGTGGGGAGTCACGCAGCAGTGTCCCTTTTCATATTTTGGTTTCTGAGCTAAGTTACTGTATGCTATCTAGAAGACGAAATCTTTGAGGAAAAGAGGCTGGGTACAGATGCACAGGGGGAACGGGAAAGAAGAGCGTTCTTCCCTCTGGAACGAGGCCGCCGGGTGGTAATCCCTGCAGGCTCTCTCTGTCTCGCCCGACCTGTCTTCAGCTCCAGGCCCAGCTTAACGGCGCTACTGGGCTGCTCTCTGGCTCCTTAAATTCCCTGTGGCCAAAATCCCTCCCAGTCCAGTGTGAGCTCTGCTTACTTTGGTCTTCTTCTCCCTCGTTCTTGTCGGGTGGCATCTGTGTCTTCCCGATGACCCACAGCAGAGGCAAGGCAGCTCCCCTGGGCACCTCACCCCCTCAGCCGTCCTCTACAGCGGGCGGCTCATTGGGTTCTGTTACTCACCCCTCAGACCCTGTCCCTCCTCTGGTTGCTGCGGTCTTACTCCGGGCTCTTCCTCCCACTTGAGTGGTGTTTTCTCTGCCTCCAGACTGCTTCCCTTCCTAAAGCTGGGCATGGGTTTTAAGCGTGGCTTTCGTAACCAAGTTCAGATCTTAGTATGTTGTGTAAATGACCTTGGTGACCTGGCTTTTTTATGATCTTGCCCCATTTGCTTGACTCTCCGACATGAAATTGTGGTCCAGCAGCATTTAACTGACCAGCAGCCCCACCTGCAACTCTGCCTGCATCTTCTGGGTCCCTGTGTCTGCTCCTTGCTTCCTGTCGGGGCGTTTCTGGGCCCTGTCCTCTTGCACCGCACTTGTGTTGGGTTGGACACCTGGGTCAGGATTCAAGTTCAGAGTGACAGAGAACCCAGTACACTAGTGGCTTAAATAAGACAGTCTCTGTTTTTCTTGCTTAACTGAAATGCAGAGGTGGACAATTGAGGGGTGTTCCACAGTCAGGAGGACCTGGGCTCCTTGTAACCTGTCTCTGCCGTCTTCCTCTTGGGGCTTCAACCTCATGCTCCAAGAGGACTGCTGGAGCTCCAGCTGTCGCATAAGTGTTCCAGCCACTAGGGTGGATGAAGGAGCAAAAGAGGTGTGCCCTCTTCTCAGACACTTAGTGGTTACTTAACAGGATGGGCCCGAAGCAGCCATGTGGACACCCCTAATTGCAAGGGAAACTGGGAAAAGTTCTATTTCTGTTGACCGTGTATCCAGCTAAAACTCTGTGTTCTGCTCCTGAAGTCAAAAACAACCCCTGTTGAAATCACAGTGGTCTTTGCCACAGCGCCCCTCTCGTGTGCTTCCGGTGGCATAGTTCCCACGGTCCCTGCCTATGTGTCTCTGCCTGTCCCTGTGGATAGCCCAGTGCCCGATGGGACTATTATCCAGTGTTTATCGGTGAATGACAGCTGAGATCAGGGCTCTCAAGGAGGTCCTGCTTCATCCACCAGGTTTAGGAGACATCATAAGAAGAGCACACATTAAAAAACCCAACTGCCCAAAGAATTTAGATAATTCAAGGGCAAGATATAGAAACGCTCATTAAGGGGGACTAGAACGGCTTGATGATATGCCAGAGGGAATATTGGCTTGTGGTTTTTGCTCTAAATACCTGTTTTTACCTCTGTTGGTAAGCAGTAACTAGTATTTTTGAGGTTTTTTTGAGAAATGTAGTTAATTGTGACATTTCAAGCAAAATTAAGGCTATCAGATTCTAAATTGAGAACAGTTTAGTTTAGTTTTTGTTTTTTTTTTTAAATATTTATTTACTTGACAGAGAGAGAGATCACAAGTAGGCAGAGAGGCAGGTGGAGAGAGAGGGGGAGGCAGGCTCCCCAATGAGCAGAGAGCCCAATGCAGGGCTCGATCCCAGGACCCTGAGATCATGACCCGAGCTGAAAGCAGAGGTTTTAACCCACTGAGCCACCCAGGCACCCAAGACCAGTTTAACTTAAACACGATTTAAGCCCAAGCAGGGTTTGGGCTTTTGGAAGTAGTGTTTTCTACTTTCCCTCTGCCCGGTTAAGTGTGTGTGTTGCACTGTGCATGATTTCAGAGGCCTGACATGAAAATGCATCTCATTACATGGTAATCATAGCGGAATTGAGGGGCTGACAACTGTCTTAACACTTTGGAATTTGTTAAAGACTTTTATACTGTATTTGTGAAAGAACTTTTGTAAAGTTGGAGGATATATGCATCTTAAAAATTCTCTTCTCTCGGTTTGTTAATACTTTGATTTATACAATTCCTTCCAGTTGTACAGCCAGCGGTTGTGATCAAAAATTCAACACAAAATCAAACTTGAAGAAACATTTTGAACGTAAACATGAAAATCAGCAGAAACAATATGTAGTAAGTATGAATGATTTGCTATGCTTATTGTCTAGTTTATTGTCTATGTTTCTAAAATGCTCATCAGCCAGATTTTATCTGCCAAATACCTGAATTTAGCCCAACTCCTAGCTAGCATCACAACGGCATATTTTGAAAGCAAACATTTTTGTGCTAATGAAGTGTATTATTGGTAGACTGCCCCAAACGAAACAGTTTTGCCGTTTCAAACGGGTTCCTCTTTAAAGCTTCCGGGCCTAGAATTTGACGGTCACTCAGTGGGAGCAAGTAGCAAGTATAAAGTCTTCACAATATGTTTATCTTGAGGGAGTTCTCTTGTGAACGGTTCTTTGATTTTTTTCTCCAGACTAATGAGCCTTTATTAAACAGTGCACTTTTGGAGGCTGCAAGAAGGCCTTTAGGAAACACCAGCAGCTGAGAATCCACCAGTGCCAGCACACCAACGAGCCCCTGTTCAAGTAGGTGCTTCCCGTGCCTGAGATCTCTTACAGTTGAGGTGGGAATAAGATTGAAAGGCAAAGGTTGGATGCAAGTGTTCAGAAACCATTTCTTAACGCTTTTCTGTACCATGAATGCCCGTTTATATAGCGGGGCCTTTCCAAAGTTCAATTGTGCTTTTCTTTTCTAACAGAAATAGTTAATATATTTCTAAATGACTTGTGAGATTAGTACAGTTGTGGTTAAGCGTAAAGGGAAGGCTAAGAAATGACTTTATTCAGTTAGAGCTCGTTTATTTTTATTTTTACTAAAGACTTTGTCAGAGAGAAAGAGAGAGCGTGCGCATAAGCAGGGAGAACAGCAGATGAGGGAAAAGCAGACTCCCCGCTGAGCAGAGAAACCCCCCCTCCATGTGGGACTCGATCCCAGGACCCTGAGGTCATGACCTGAGCCGAAGGCAGACTCTTAACCGGCTGAGCCACCCAGGCTTCCCAAAGAGGCTCTTTAATTGTGTGAACTGTCATTATGCAGACACGAGGCATTCGTTTCCTGCAGAGCAGAAGTCACGGGCTTAGCGGGCATTAGAGCTGCCTTCCTGGGGAACAGGAGCAGTGACTAGACACACGGGCCTGCACTCACCGAGGGTGTCAGGGAGCCCCAGCCGCCTGCTCAGAGGCGCATCTTGAAAGGCACTGGCTGGCCGCTCTGTGGGCCGCCGTCCTGCCCGGTGCCCTCCTGGCGCCCCCAGAGCTGCACCTTGCCTGGGGTCAGCGCAGGGCCCGAGTCCGTCTGGGAGAGACTTGGGTCGTGGGAAAGGACGGAATGATACTCACCCTCAGCCAGTGCTCCACAAAAGCAGATTGGCTCACACGAGACGTGGTGTGTTGTTGACCCAGGTGTGCCCAGGAGGGATGCGGGAAGCACTTTGCCTCACCCAGCAGGCTGAAGCGACACAGCAAGGTCCACGAGGGTATGTCTGATGCTCCCCGGGGGCCCCCCGCTTCGACCAGACCCCAGGAGTGTGTGTGTGTGTGTGTGTGTGTGTGTGTGTGTGTGTGTATAGACTCCAGGACTGTCTGTGTGTGTGTGGTTCTTTGACCGTAAGATGCTTTCTGACTGTGTGTGTCTGTGTGTGTGTGGTTCTTTGACCGTAAGATGCTTTCTGTTCTATGCTGCGGTCCTGCAGATACAGTGACACCATCTAGGCGGGGGCAGCGCACCTCTGGTTCAGGTTTTAGACTCGACCAGGGGCTCCGCACACCCTCGTCTGTTCTTCCACTCCTGTCACCGCTGTTCACAGCCTGTCTCCTTGTCCGCCCCAAGTGCCTGGGCACGCGCTGTGCTTCTGAGAGTGTTAGCACTCTGGCTGCAGTTGGCCTTTTCACCACTGTTACCTCTTGGCTACCTGTGTTTTTGTGTCTTCCTCCTCTTCACGGGCACCCATAGGGCTTGGATAATGGTGTGAGGTTTTGGAATAATCAGATTGTAACTTTTTCTGAAAAGACTTGATTAAATTACTTGAATCTATTCTGTTTCCTGGAGGGATCTTTTATTCTGTATTCCAGTTTTCTAAGTATAAAGTATATGGGTAGAGTATATGGGGTTTTTTGGTTTTGTTTTTTGTGGGTTTTGTTTTTTTTTTAAACGAGACTAGTAGCTGAAGAGTGAGAAGTAGCCTCGTTCCTTTTAGTTTCTATTTAGTTGGTGAAACACAGGTTGTCTCTTAACAGTGACAGATTCTTCCAATTCTGGTGCTTCTCACGATGTCCGTTTTTGTCTGCAGCATTTCCTCTCGGTCCCGATTGTCTCCCTTAATTGCACCCCGAGTCTCTCCTGTATCGTGATAGTAGGACTAGAGGCCAGGACTAGGCACACAACCACCGTGACATAGTGTTGGTCTGCCAGGCCCAGAGGACCAGAGCCCCCGCCCTGAGGAACACCAGCGGCAGGCATAGAGCAAGGAGGCGTGGGGGGCTGCGAGCCACAGCGGCGGGGAAGGACAGCAGCCCGGGGTCCACACGCGCTGTACGCAGCTTCCTGGGAACAGCGAGCCTCTGTGAAGTGTGTGGATGCTATGCGATTATTGGGCTTCCTTGTTAAACAAACTGTGTTTTTATTCCCACCTCCAAAGACTAACCAAATATTACTGGGAGACCAGAGGAAGATTATACAGGCCCACAAGTTTCCTTTCTAATTACATTTGGTATTTACACTGAATAGTCACAAAAGGCAATGCACCAATGTATTTTTTTCTGAACAGGTTATACGTGTCAAAAAGAATGTTCCTTTGTGGCAAAAACATGGACGGAGCTTCTAAAACACGTGAGAGAAGCCCACAAAGGTAAGGCGGACATGTATGGCACGGTGTAAATATTTGTCGCTGTAGAATTGGTTTTAAAGAGGAAAATACTAAACATGTGCCTTAAAATAGTAACTTTTCTGTGTGATGTTTTGAGATGTGCTGGGCACCTCAGCTGTTTGGCCAAGGAGCGGACAGAGCCGTGATCCCAGGTTCGGGAGGAGCTATGCCAGGGACTGCTGTGCACAATTAGTTGTGTGCATTTTTTTAAGATGTTATTTATTAGAGAGAGAGAGTGGGTGTACAAGGCAGGGAGGGGAGGGGTGAAGAGGCTGAGGGAGAAGCAGGGTCCTCGCTGAGCAGGGAGCACAGTGTGGGACTCAGTCCCAGGACCCTGGGGTCATGACCTGAGCCGAAGGCAGACGCTTAACT
>JAQQSY010002572.1:0-13590 GCA_028646535.1 Procyon lotor
TCCCAACCGTTCCCCCTTCCCCCTCCCAGTTCCCCCCTGCTCTCGCCTCCCCGCACGGCTCTTGCCCATTCCGGGTCCCCCTGCGGCCGGGTCCCCCGAGCCCTCCCTGAGGCCGACTCCGCCCCTCTCCGAGCCTCGGCCAATGTGGAGCTGGAGCTGTTTTGCGGGCGGAGTCGTCTCACTCCCGCCTCCTAGGTCTCAGCCAATGGGCAGTTGGGGCCGCGCTGTGGGCGGGACCGTCGTGCCCCGCCTCTCTGCGGCCGCGACCAATGGGGAGCTGGGCAGGCCCGTGGGCGGAGCCGGGCGGCGGTGGCGCCGCGGGCCGGCGCGCTCGGGGTCTGGCGCAGAGCGCTGGGACTGCGCCGCCGCTCGCTCGGGCTCCGGCTGCTCCGCGGGGCTCGGCGCGCGAGTTCGGGCGAGGCCCGCGGGCTCCCGGGCGGGCGACGCAGCATGGCGGTGGAGGAAGAGGGGCTCCGGGTCTTCCAGAGCGTGAAGATCAAGATCGGTGAGAGCCGTGCGTCCCCTCCCCCTGTGGACCGGCCGGGCTGCGGCGGGCGCGGCGACTCCGGGGACGCAGCTCCCCGGACGCGCGGGCCAGGGGTGGGGGGCGGTGCGGTGCAGGACGCGGGTCTGGCCCCCTCGGGGGCGCGCGCCAGTGGGAGCCCGGGTGCGGGGTTTCCGCGGGCGGCCCCGCGGACCCCAGGTTCCGCATCCCCGCTCGGCTGCTGCGCCCGGAAACTTCCTTCCAGCCGTCCCCCCAAGGGGCGTGGGCCCGGGTCTGGCTGCAGGCTGGTGCGGGTGCGCGCGTCCGCGTGGGCGGATGTGTGCGCGTGTGTTCGTGGGTGTGTGTGTGCGTGCACACGTCCGGGTGAGGATGTGTGCGGTGCGCCCTGCTCGGAGCTCGCTCGGCCTGGGAGACCGGGAGCCGCCGCCAGCCGCCTTCCATTGAGAACTGGCTGGAGCAGCTTGGGGCCACCAGCGCCTGCCATTCAGGCCGTGTCACCGGGGAGGATTCTGCCCTTCTCACTGGGTCCAAGAGCTGGGGGAGGGAAGTGAAGTACAGATTCTGGAGTGGGCTGGAAGGCTATATCTGGACTTCCTGGGGTTATCTGGAGAGGTTTGCTTTTTCCCACTGCTGTTTTGTCTCGGGAGGGTGATGTGCGAGTTTTGGTTGTTTTTTTTTCCCTCCGAAAGAAAGATCCTTGCCCGGAGTAACTGTTACACATTGATGCCATAAATGTTCCTGGTGAGAGAACAGCTTTGGGTGGAGAGGGCTTCTGAGGACCCACAGTGTTGCCTGTCCTCAGGGTCCTTCTTGCGTCCACATTCCCTTCTATTCCCACGTGAAAAGGGGCCGCTGGGAACCGAGCCAGGCACCCAGTGACTGTGTCAGTTGTTGATGACATTTGATGCTGCCTGAGGAATTCCAGCTACCCCAAATCAGCGGGTTGTTTCCTGTCTGCTTTATTTTGGTTTATGGATCATCGCTGAGACACTGTTGATATTTGGCAGAGAAACATTGCGGATTGAATGTAGCAGCGCTTTGGGCTTGAGGAGTCCGCTAACCCTGCGACGATCTCTCTTGTTTACTCCGTTGCAATCTGCTGTCACTTTCATATTGAGAAATTCAACATTACGTGCCACTAAAGTGGGGGCAGGGACACTGTCTCTACTAGGGTCTTCCAGCCAAGAGCCCTCACTCGGCACCTGGGTGTGTGAGGGACATCACCCCAGAGGGTTCCAGATGCTTCCTTGATCGGGGGGCAGGAGGGGGGCCTTGGGTGGGGATCTGGTTGTGGAGGAGTGGGTCAGGCTTTCTGGGTACAGCCGAGCTGACACTTGACTCCAGGAGGGTTCTGGAACAGTGGTGTTGATTTCTTTCCAGAATGGCACAGTATAGGAAGCAGGGGAACGAGGAGACCCCTGGAGATGCAGGAGAGCAGCCCCACTAGCCTCGACCGCAGGTGGGTTCTGGATCGCGACAGGGAGGGGCCTGGTGTGGAAGGAAGAGGGTTTGGAGACACTGCTTGGTCAGGCTTTCTGTGTTTTGTGTTCCACTTTAAACAAGGGAGAGAACCACCCAGCTCAGCTCGGGGGTAGTGAAGTGACTGACACGTCTGCCGTCTCTAAGCCCGGGGGGAGAGGGTGCTGTTGGGAGCTTTGGAGCCCCTTCCCCAGGTCTGAGGGCTGCAGCAGTGAGGACAGCACCAATGTCCCACTCCCTGGATGTTGTTCCATCTCCAAGAAACTCTTGTCTGTGTCTCCCCTCCACGGGTCTTCATCCACAATGCACACTGCTGGGCTGTGAGAGGGGGATACTGTGTCTCCCCTTTGTAGCGGGGGGCTGTCAGAGAGCAAGGGGCTCCCCACAGCACGGGCAGGGCATCCTCTGGTGTTTGGGCACAGACGTGGGCTGGGCTGAGCTTCGCTTCTGAGTTGAGCCTGGGCTCCAGCCCTGATGGAGAACTGGGTGCGCGGGGTTGGGGCTTCGTCTCATCTAACTTGAGGAACAGCCTGTTAATAGGACGGGATGAGGATGGTCCTGGGCATGGAGGGTGGTGTGCTGAGCTCCTACTTTCTCTCCTTGGTTGTGCGTTGTGGCCACTGTTGGCTCTGACTTGCTTGAATGCCCTGGGCTTGAAGGCACAAGATGGTGAGAAACACCACAGTTGATCTGGAAGAGGGGCAGACACACATGAGTCATACACACGCACGGTCACGTGCACACTCGCCTTTCCTCGCTCGGGGACACACTGGCCAGGCCGTCCATTCATCTGAACCTTGTCTCCAGGCTCGCTGGCCACACGCCCGTGTGCTCTGGCTGGCTGGCCCAGAGCAAGTGGCCTCCCCTCCATAGCCTCATTTTTCCATTTGTAAAATGCAGGCAGTGATTGTCTGCTGCATCCGGTGGGGGCCCCCAAGACGGGATGGTTCCGGCTTCCATTGATACGCGCCCCTCACTGTTGGAAAAGTAGAGAAAGCATTCTCCCTGAAGTTAGGCCAGTAAGCAATGTCGCTACTCCTGTTGAGAAAGAAGGCAGAACATTTTGGGGGAGATGAAGAGTTTTTTAGGTGTCAGGGCCTTGGCCTTTAGTTCTTAAAGTTTTGTATGGCGTGGTGGTACTCGTCTCATCGGCAGGCTAAGGCTGGGGACGATGAGAAGGATCTCTTCCTTGTTTTCCTCTTCCCCTTTCTCTTGTGCTTCTGCCTTTTGCAAAAGCCAAATCAGAGAGTGAGGCGTTTTTATTCTAACTGATGTGAGTCCTTGTCTTGAAGAAGCTGTTGCTTTCCCCACTGAAATCTTGCCGGGATTTTGGGTAATTCTGCACACTTAACATCTGAAACATTGTCTAGCTTTGGTAGTAGTCGTTGCTGTTTTTATACTAACATCTCTTGTGGGGTAAGGCCAAATGCACTTCCTATGAGGTGGTAACTTTGAGGAAGTGTGCTTCTCTGACTTTCCATGAGTCAGGGCCTTGCTGCTGGAGGGGAAGCAGCTTGCAGACTGTGGGTGAGGAGTGTGCCGAGGACCGACAGCGAGAGCTCTCTGTGTTGTTTTGGACACGACGCCCCTTTACGCCTTGCGGTATAGCCTTACTTCCCAGGGTATTTTCTTTTCCGTAATAGTTACCTCTGGTTTTTAAAAGTATCATCTTATCTTGATAATTAAGAGCAACATACAAAGGTTTTTCTCTCGAGCCTAAAAAAAAAAAAATCCTACCCTTGAACTCAAGAATGAGAAAAGCCCTCTTGCTCTGTTAATGGTTTTCATCATCAGGTTTGGGGGCCCCTGCGGATCTGCTCGGTGTGTTGGCGTGCACGTGCCGAACGAGGCCACACTCTGCCTGCTTCCTCGCCACAGGCTTCCCTCTCTTCCCTGCTTCTCCCTTCCGTCTCCTTGGATCCTCTCGGGCTCCGCTGGGCTCGGAGCTTGCCCTCAACGTTCCTGCTCCTCGAGATTACAACTCGTCCGCCGCGGAGGTCGAGGGCGCGTCCGAACTGACCGCCCGTTCTGGAAACCATGGCCCTGCAGGGTGTTGACGCCGAGGGCGAGGGCGCAGGCGGGCCCGCCCCAGCCTTGGGCCCTGCCTCCAGCCAGGCACAGACGCCATCCCACCAGAAGCAGGGGGTCCCTCGGCAGGGAATGGTGGCTGAGGGGCTCGAGGCCAGATGGCTGCTTTGGAGGGGTGTGATGAGGAAGGCCCAGACCACAGGGGCTCTGTTAGAAGGGGGATCTTTAACCGGATTTCCTACATGGGAAGCGGCAGTGTGCTCATCGCGGGGTCCCGTGAGGGTCACATGAGGTGGTGGCCTGCGTGCTGAGTTACAATACTTATTGTTGGTAGTGGTGTCTTCGCGGGGCTTGGAAGACATGGCTTTCCCAGTTAGAGAACACATTTTGTGGGTAGACGGGAGTGATGTCAGTGGCGCTGGCGTTCTCGCTGTGTGTGTCTGACCGTGAGAGAAGGAGCAGGCCACACATGGCTCTGGCGTCGCGGATTCTGTATTCTCCTGAGCGCTCTGATGCTAAAATTAACCTGGATATTCTATTAACCGAGCTCAGCTAGCTGCCTGCGCTATTTTTAGCCTCTAACGACTAGTGTGCAGATCTGGGCTGTGCCCGGGGAGCAGCGGGCTCAGGGGCCAAGGGTGATCTTAGTTCCTGTCTCCAGGTTTTACCTGGGAAGGGGTGCGCGCCTGTGTGGCACGGAGAGTTGCAGACTTCCGAGATCTAGTTTGTGGGTATTATGTCATTTTAATATCCGTTCTCACAAGTCTGTGACATTGAGATTGAGGAAGGGAGACCCATATAACTTAGTCTGCCTGCCTGGGGTTTTGGCAGGGGGAGTTAGGGTTAGGGAGCGGAGCTGGGGTTTCGGCAGGGGAGTTAGGGTTAGGGTTAGGCCTTGTTCGTGGCGTCAGTGAGCCTGTGTGACCAAGGGCACTTGCCCTGCTGCATCTCTCCAGGTGGGAGCGCTCACTGCCAGGCCAGTCTGTGGCTCTTCGTCAGTCGTGGGACAGAGTGGCATTCCCGCCTTAGCTAGATGCGTCGGTTAAGAGAGGGCTGGACTTCACGTGTGTGTTTGCACACGGTGAGGTCGGGAAAGGCGTTGGGAGAAGGTGGCCCCGAACCAGCCATGAGTTTTTGAGAAGTGGGGAGCCAGTGTGTGGTGTGCATCTGCACGGATGCCGCCGGGGACAGTGTGGTGCGGCTGGTCCTCTGGCCTCAGGGGGAGCCTTGGGGGACTTGATGTCCCGTCTTGCGGTCCTGGCTGCTCCTGGAAGGTCTGAGGCTTGAGAATGGGGGGGAATCACGAGGCTCGAGCAGGGGTCCCTCACGGATTGTCGGGTCTTCTGCACCCTGGTGATGGAGGGGGGTCTGGTCTGCGCGGGGAGGAGGGGCGTACGTCATGACGGACTGACGTGTTTCGCCGGCAGGTCGTCAGGTGTGGGATGATCTGGCGCCGTCTGCTGTTAGATGAACACTAGTGAGGAGTGGACGCAAAGTAAATGCCACCCGAGAGGGTGATTGTACCACGGCTTCCCCTCCCTTCCAGAGGGAGGGGTGAGAGCCAGGCCAGGCTGGGTGACACGCAGGAAGTTCCGAGGGGTATGCCCGGAGAGAAAAACAAAACGCAGAATAATCTACCCGAGATCACCCCTTAAAGAATAGTAAAACACAGACACACACGTGTAGCTGTGCAAGTAAAGGCACACACAAGCCTGTCCGCTGGACTCGCTCTGGTGGGGAGCGTGGAAGGGGACAGCCAGTGAGAAAGGAAGGATCTGTTGCGGAAACTCAAGGATGTTACTGTGAGGCACACATGTAGAATTATGTGTATGGATAGGCATAGGGAGAGTTGAAAAATCACAACTTTATAAATGGAAAGAACAACTTTTTGGAGAGGAAAGGCCCAGAAAGGTAAAATAATTGACCTAGATCGCTGACGGGTATGGGCGAGTTGGGAGTGGGGCGGCCATTGGAGTCCAGAGTCCAGAAAGAACGAACCAGACGCCGGAGCAAAGGGAGGGCTGTGGGAGCACAGGGCAGGGTGGCTTGTGAGTGGTCCTCCGGGCCGCTCGGCCGTGCGGAGAAACTGACACAGACGAAAGGGGGTTTAAAGTGAGGTCATCCACAACAGATGGCCCAGTACTTTCCTCTAAGTGCGAGGCAGCATTCAGAATTAACAGTTAACACATTCAAACTTGGGTGTGAGTGCAGGTCCCATGGTCATCCTTAGAAGTCAGGAGATGAGTGCCCCTGATGGTTGCCTTCTGAGCCTGCTCGGTGGGCTCACGCCAGCTTTGTTAGGTCAGCCTTAGGGGCCACCTGCGCCTCAGCGTCTGGAGAGCTTTTGGTTGGAGTGTATGTTTTGTCTTTGCTGGAAGTGGTGGGTCATCAAGCCAACTGTAGGGTCAAAGATAGTGATTCTGTGTTTGACCAGGCGCGTTTCTGCGCAGGGCTGGACTCCCGGGGGCTATAGCTCTGTCCGCTCTGAAATTGAGCGTTGCTGGTTTCAGATTTCTTTTTTTTAGAGAGAGAAAGAGTGCATGAGTGCACGCACCAGCGCTTGTGGGCGGGGGGGGAGGGGGGGCCGAGCGAAAGGGGGTGGGGGAGGGAGGGGGCCGAGCGACAGGGAGGGGGAGAAGCAGGCTCCATGTCCAGTGAGGAGCCCTACCCAGGATTTGATCTCATGACGCTGAGATCATGACCTGAGCCTAAATCAAGAGTCAGATTTTTTTTTTTTTTTTTTAAAGATTTTATTCATTTATTTGACAGAGAGAGAGATCACAAGTAGGCAGAGAGGCAGGCAGAGAGAGGGGGAAGCAGGCTCCCCGCTGAGCAGAGAGCCCGATGTGGGGCTCGATCCCAGGACCCCGAGATCATGACCCGAGCCAAAGGCAAAGGCTTTAACCCACTGAGCCACCCAGGCGCCCCAAGAGTCAGATGCTTGACTGACTGAGACACCAAGGTGCCCCTGGTTTCAGTTTTCCAGTCAGGTTAAACCCCTCTCTGGGGACTGCTGCCTCCTGATACAGCTGGTAAATTTGCATCTCACATTGAGCCACAGGTGGTGCATCTCAGATCTGAACCACACGTGGTGTATCTCACACATGAGCCACATGTGTTACATCTCACACACCAGCCACACGTGGTGTATCACACACGAGCCACACGCGGTGCAGCTCAGATCTGAGCCACACGTGGCACATCTCACACATGAGCCACACGTGGCACATCTCACACATCTGAGCCACATGTGTTACATCTCACACACCAGCCACACGTGGTGCATCTCCTACGCGAGCCACACGTGGTGCATCTCCTACGCGAGCCACACGCGGTGCATCTCAGATCTGAGCCACGCGTGGCACATCTCACACATGAGCCACACGTGGCACATCTCACACATCTGAGCCACATGTGGCACATCTCACACATCTGAGCCACATGTGGTGCGTCTCACACATCTGAGCCACACGTGGCACATCTCACACATGAGCCACACGTGGCACATCTCACACATCTGAGCCACGCGTGGCACATCTCACACATCTGAGCCACATGTGGTGCGTCTCACACACGAGCCACATGTGGTGCATCTCACACACGAGCCACACATGGTGCAGCTCTCATCTGAACAACATGGTGAGAGGCAGCACACTCCTCGGGAGGAGGCTGGAGGCTGTGCCGAGTTACCCAGTAAAACAGACCTTCTAGAAATAGAAGAGTACCTTCAGTCTGTAGTCTGTCAAGGAATGACGCCTGTGCCTGTTTTTTCCTCTTCACATGGTTTCTGTCCCTGTTATCTGAATAATTCTCAAACTGTGAAGCATTATTCTGTGTTGGCCCCCAGTTGCCAGTGGGACAAAACCCAAAGGTGAGCATGGTGGCCAGATCTTTCCTAGACTCAGGAGGGGTGGCTCGGCCTGGAGACCCGTGGCTGGCAGTGCTCCCCCGCAGGCCGCCCCCCCCCCCCCGTGTGTCCTCTGCGGCCACAGGCGCCTCCGGGGCCCCCTCAGCACCAGGAGCAGGACCCGGTCACCAGGCTTTTCCTGAGAACCACCTTCCCCCTTCGTTGGTCTCCAGGGCTGGCAGGCTCCTGGGATGCAGCTCTGGCTTCTGGATTCTTCGGGACATTTAACAGAGTTGAGAGCGCTCGTTATCTGTGTATTTCTCCTGGAGCTTTGTTTTTGGACTCCAGGGTTTTCTGAGTCACAGCGTGGGGCCCGAGAGGTGTGGTCTCCGTGTGGGCTGGTTGTCTCGCGCGCCGAGTCGGGCCCATTCCTCCTGAGAGCGCGCCCAGTGGGTGAGGACTGGGACGTGTGCCTCGAGGTCTCTGTGGCTTTGTTGTGTGTTCCCCTTCTTCGGAGGAAAAAGATTCGTTTTCCTTTTTTAGCTCTTGTGGTTTCTGTTTTCGGTCCTGAATCCACCTGGGAGGCACGAGAGCCGAAGGTCTGTGCGATTTTGTCCATCTTCACTCCAGCAGATCGGTCTGCCTAGGCGGCCACGAGCACGCTGTCCAGTCTTCCGACGACTTCGCGCAGCCTGTGGGGCGGATACTCTAACTGCCCCCCGAGGCTCGGAGACGCTGGTGACTTCTCCAGAAGCCCACTGGCAGGAGAGCCCGCGGCCGCCCAGCGGGCTCGTGACGGACTTGCCACGTCCAAGAGCCAGTGCTTTTGTGCTTCGGGTGGAGCTGCCTCGGGTGTGTCCCCGAAGTGCTTGCTCAGGCGGGCGACAGCTGCCTTCCCACCGTGCCCTTCCCCTCCTGAGCCAACCTTCAGCGGGCCCCGCAGGCGCCCCCTCGGCCCCGCGCGCCCTGGCGTGGAGCTGTGGCGAGCCAGGGCTCGGCGCCTGCCCACCCGCTTCCCGGCAGAGTCTCGAGCTGCCCGGGGCGCCGAGCCCTGCGTCAGAAGGGGGTGCCCCCGCGGGCGGCCCTGCCTCTCCCTGACCCCCGCCCTCGGCCTTCTGTCCGGTCGTCCCCCTCAGGGGCCGACCTTACCTGGTGCAGGCCGGGCTCTCCGGACAAGGCAGGCAGAGAGGGCGTGGCTTCGCGGCAGGTAGAAGAAGGGTCCGGCGGGGCAGTTACACCAGATGCTTCGGGGGGTAGGTCGGCCCCAGGCCCCGAGGCCTCGGGGCACCTGCTTATTTTGGCCCGGCCAAATGGGGGGCTTTCCGAGGCCGGGGTCAGACAGAGCCAGGAGCACGAGTTGGTCCTGGCAAACCCAGCAGTGTGAAGACCGTAGGGGACCTGGCCAAGCCCTCCACTTGCTTTGAGGGGTGGGGTGTGTGCTGTGACCCGGCTGGTTTGGGACACATGGTCCCAAACATGGTTTTCCCATGTTCTTTGGGACGAGGGCCCGGCTGGGGAATTCCAGACCACTCGGGGCCGAGGCTGGCAAGCCCTGCTCGCGCGGCCCTGCGGCCCGTCCTGGGGCTGACTGCCAGGCATAGTTGTTTTCTCTCTCCTTTTAAAAAAGATTTCATTGATTTATTGGACAGAGGAGAGAAAGAGCACGAGCAAGGGAAGTGGCAGGCAGAGGGAGAGAGGGGGAAGCAGGCTCCCCGCTGAGCAGAGAGCCCCCCCGATGCGGGGCTCAATCCCAGGACCCTGAGATCAGGACCCGAGTGAAGGCAGGGGCTTAATGACTGAGCCCCCCAGGCGTCCATATGAATAGTTTTTAGCTTAGGATCAGGTAATTGGGTATTTTATAACTTTACAGGGGTGAGTTTCAAGGGCAGTAGACTGCCTGTGTGACGTATCCGTGGGAAGTCCCTGCACCGACGTGCGGTATGTGTAGGCCTTGGTCCGACTGGCAGAGGCCCCCGGTTCTGGAACTTTGTCCCGTGAGGAGGAGGGTTTAGTTGGGGAGACAGTCATCCGTCTGCACTTTCTTATGGGGCCGCCTCTTGTTGGAACATGGTTTTGTGTGTGCACAGAATACACACATACACGGGCACACGCCACACACACAGTATGCATGGGCGCACTATACACACATGCGTTTGTGCATAAAATACACACACAGATGCACATCTGTAGACACATGGGCACAGCACACACATCTATGCACAGAATACACACAGACGCACACGTGTAGACACGGGCACACTTTACACACGTACACACACACAACACACACAGATGCACACATGCATACACGTGGGCACACTCCACACACATGCATGCAGAATACACACACGGATGCACACATGTGTACACGTGGACACACTCTATACGCATGCGTACATGTAGGTTATGCACACAGGTGCACACGTGTATACATAAGACACACCACACACACACACACACACGCGCACAGGCACACCCGGGCTCACGCCGCTCACACACACGCACACGCGGCCCTGGGGCCTGTCTCGGGGTAGAGGTGCCTGATGCCGGGCGCCCGCTGTGGTGGGAGGGGGAGGCATAAGGGAGGCTCTCAGCCCTCACGATGACTGTCCCCTACCGAGACCCATGGCACCGGGGGCCTGGCCATGCTTGGCGCGGTGCGGTGTGTGATGTGTAAGAAGGGCTCCTGTTTCTCAAGCATCTCTATCTTTTTTCTTCTGTTTGATGTAGTAGAGGCCGTGGATGTCTGCCGAGCGTCCCGTGGCCCCGTGAGCTGCCCCCCAGGGGGCTGTGGGTGTGTTCTGGGGGCACCCGGCGTCTCAGGACTTGGACATCTACCTTCCCACTTTCTGTGGCTTGAGAGCTTTTTCTGCAGTTGTTTTTGAGTTTTTACTTTTCTGTATTCATATCAGAAGGCTTTTGCTTCTTGGGCCCACAGCTGGGCCTGGCAGCCATGTCTCCTGTTTGTCTCGGGCCTGTTTATCAGCTGGCTGCCCTCGGGGGTGCAGTGGAATGCGCAGGGGGGTGTCACTTTGGGAGCCGGGAGAAGGGGGCCGCTGCCGGCGTTGGTACCGGGCTGCGGACGGTGAGCTGCGTCTGGTGGCACCGAGGAGAAGGCGGCCCTTGGGCACTTCCGTGGGTTTGGATGAGAAGTTCCTTCGCGGCGCCCGCAGGGGCTCCTGTGTCCCTCCGGGTTTGTGGCTGCAGCCAAGCTGCTGGGAGCGCCCCCCTCGGCCCCCCGAGCGGCGGCCCGCGCACACGCGTCTGGAAGAGGCAAGGCCTCGCCCGGGGTGACGACTTCCCATTTCCCTCCGAGCCGGGTCTGCTGCCGATGGTGACTCCTCGAGCAGTCCTGGGGGGGGATGGTCAGGAGGCCTCGCTTGGCGCCCTGAGCCCCCAGCTGGCCCCGTCCATCTGGGATCTGGCGCATTCCTTTCTCTCTTCATCACTTCCTGCTCCGCACAGCTCACGACAAGTATTTGGAGAAAGAGTTTCTGAGCATTTGGACCCAAGAATGTGTTTATGCACGTCCTGACTGGAAATAAAGGGTCACATGGCAAGAAAAAAACCACTTGTTATGTTTTTGCTCAGTATCTTGATTTTCTATTTGTTATTGTTTCATAAGGTGTTTTCCAGGGATCCCTTCAGGGAACCCTTTTCCTGTCTTCCTGGACCAGCGGAGCCTTGAGTCACGGGAGCAGAGCGGGTGCTCAGGAGGGAGCAGGAGGGGCAGGCCCAGTGTCTGGTCCCGGGAATCAGACTCTTCCTTCTCGTGCTCTCCTTGTGGAGCGCGCAGCCCTGCTCTTGCCGCGGCCCGCCTCGGCTTCCCTGTGGGCGGCTGTGCGGGAATCGCCGGTGCTGCGAACGGCAGAAAGTTGACTTTCGAGAGTACGACGTGTCCGTGGGTCCTCGGTCGCGGGGTCCGGGGCTTGCGAGCTGGAGCACGCGGGGTCCGCGGCCCGGCCTCCCGCCGCGGACGCTGGCGCAGGGCTGTCCCTTGGCGGGGCGTTTGCAGGCACACGGCCCAGAGCTCTCTGGGAAGTCTCTTTGGGAAGAAGTCTCTTTGGGAAGTCTGGGTGCCTCGAGTGTGGGCGGCGCCGCGGGCCGAGGGAGGCCGTGCTGGGATGGGGCGGCCGCGGGGTGGGCATCGCGAGTGGGTGTGAGACCGAGGACTCTGCGGGTCACCACGGGCAGTGGGAGGACTTCGGGCCGAAGTGCTCATCGCGAATGCTGGTTGGGGACAAGCTAGTTTTCGGAAGATTTTCTCCTGCTCTAAAGGGTTGTTCCGCACGTTTGTACTTACGTGTGTGCGCGTCAGACTTGCAGCCCGTCTTCGGCTGCGGTGCGGCCCGCGGGACGGGGGAAGGTGGCGCAGCAGAGCCGAGGCCACGGGCAGCAGGTGCCGCCCAGACCCGATTTCGGTCCTGTGTGCCTTTCTCCTCCCCACACTCCTCCGGAGGACGGGGCCCTTGGTGGGAGGGAGAGGAGGGAGAGTAAGAACGCGGTCTTTCCAGGGGCTTCAGAAACGAGGCTCCCGACTGGGGAAGTGTGGGAACAGCAAGGCTCGCCCCTTTCTGGGAGCTCCTCCTGGTCCTGGGGTTCCCCAGGAATCTCGGCCTCTTGCCTGGGAGCCACAGCACAGTGGGGAGGCCCCAGCGCTGTCTTCCTGGAGCCCCAGCCCCCCAGCTTCCTGGCTTTTCTGTCAGCACCACTCAGTCCTCGGTCTGGTGAGAGGAGTGGAAAACCAGGAGGGGGGGGCGTGAGTTTTCCTTAGACTATTTTTTTTTTTTAAGATTTTATTTATTTATTTGACAGAGAGAGATCACAAGTAGGCAGAGAGGCAGGCAGAGGGAGAGGGGGAAGCAGGCTCCCCGCCGAGCAGAGAGCCCGATGCGGGGCTCGATCCCAGGACCCCGAGATCATGACCTGAGCTGATCCCAGGACCCTGAGATCATGACCTGAGCCGAAGGCAGAGGCTTTAACCCACTCAGCCACCCAGGCACCCCTTCTTAGACTATTCTTGGGCGACTCACGAACCTCGGTCCCTCCATGAGAGAGCAGGACTGGCCACGTGGACGGGCGCAGCGCCGTGGACACGCCCAGCTCTGTGGGACCCAGCCTAGGCTCACGCACGTCCGGCCCCAGCCCGTGCTGGGTGCCTGCGAGTGAGCGTGTCCACATACACAGCTTTCCTTGAACAACATGGTTTGAATCAGGGGACATTTAGCCATGTTTGGAGATGCTTTTGTTGGTCACAGCTGGGAGGGGGAGCGTGGCCCCCAGCTGAGCACCCGACAGCCCAGGGTGCCCACTTCGAGAATGACCACACGGCGGGGAGCAGGTTAGGGCACCTCGAACCCAGCGGCGTGTCTGACTAGCATCCTGTGCTTCTCTCCTGCAGTGTGGCCTGGAAGGGCTGCCAGTCACATTTGGGGGCAGGGAGTAGACAGATCTCATACTCGCCTCATGGAGAGACCCGGCACCCCGCCACCGCAGTGGGGACCAGACTGAGGGTCTAGGCTGTGGACAAGAAGGACACGCCCTGTGGCTGGTGACATTCCTGGCTCTGCACCTTCCCCGCTGTGTGAACTTTGGCAAGTCACTTAACCTCTCTGTGTCTGTAAGATGAGGGCAGCAGTCAGCTTCATAGGGTTCCTAAGTGGGCTGAGTGGCACGGTGGCGAAGAGGGTCCTGCCTGCGCCTCACCTGGGCGGGCCTGTCCCTAGGTCGT
>JAQQSY010002573.1:0-13588 GCA_028646535.1 Procyon lotor
GTAGGAGTAATTAAGCAGTTAGAAAGTTTTTCTTTTGTGTGCTTTGAAAATAATTTTTAAGCTCGTCATCATTTTACTTATTGTATTTGGTTATCTTAATAAGAGTGTTTTTAGAGAAGCAGATTCTATGAATAGCTACTCTCAATTTTGTATGTTACTCAGATGATAACCACATAATTGAGATTTTCTTTTGCTTTCTGAAGGCCTAATGTAGGAAGAGGTAGAGAAAGAGGACATATGGAAAAGCTCCTTTTCTCCTCTTACTATCTTATTTAAGGTTTTATTTATTTGTTTGTTTGTTTATCAGAGAGAGTGAGAGAGCAAGAGAATGAGGGAGCACAGGCAGAGGGAGAAGTAGGCTCCCTGATGGGCAAGGTGACCGATGTGGAACTCCATCCCAGGACTCTGGGATCATGACCTGAGCAGAAGGCAGATACTTAACTGAGCTGCCCAGGCATCCCTCTCCTCTTACTATCTTAATATTGAATTACCATGTGGAGTAAATATTGTGTGCTTCAGAGAATTAAAGAACAGAAGACATTAGATTTTTAAGAAAATTAGGAAAGCAAATATTATCCATTTTTAGGTAATATTCAGGGGCATGAGGGGAGAAGGGGAGTGGTCAGCTGTTATTCCTCCTTGTTTCCTCTTTACTGAGTTCCTCAGAGTTTCTGATACTGCCTAATGAACTCTCCCAGTGCTCATTTATTTTTGCTCCCTGCCAATTAATTTCCATCTTTATTTTTGTATCTGTCTCAATTTCATCCTCTCCCCCTTGATCCCTCTCATATTCTCTCTCTCTCTTTTCCATCCTCCCTCCCCATCCTCTGTTTCTGGATTTTTTTCTCTTAATAAAAGTCATTTCACTTTCCTAAGGCTGTTTAAGAAATTATCGTATACTGGGTGGCTTAAAACAACATAAATGTATTCTCTCACAGTTCTAAGGATCAGAGATCCAAAATCAAGGTGTCTGCAGGGTTCCTTCTGGAGGCTCTGAGGGAGAGTTTGTGCCATGCATTACTTTTAGCTTTCAGTGGCTGCCAGAAATCCTTGGTGTTTCTTGTCTTCTAGATGCATTACTCTAGTCTCTGCCCCCAGTGTCTTCATATCACCTCTTCTTTACATGTTCTCCCCTTCTCTTTCTATTAAGAAGACTTGTCACTGGATTTAGGGGTCATCCTGATCTAGAGTCATCTCATTTTGAGATTCTTAATTACATCTGAGAAGACCTTTTTTTAAAAATAAAATCACACTTACAGGTTTGGGTAGACATATCTTTGGGAGCTGCCATTCTGCACACTGTAATAGGAAATCTTTCCTGGCAGCATTTCTCTTTACTTTATAACTATTTTCTCTCCTTATTCCTACCATCCTTTTTGCTAGTCTTCCCTCTGCTGTAGAGAATTTGGAAACTACATTTTCTTTTGCAGAATGTCATGGCACAGCAATGCTAGATATACTCTCTGGAAATTTCTGACATCAAACCAATTTGGGAAATGCTGCATTTTCTATCTTCCTGTTGGAAATTCATGACATACATATTGAGGGGCTGAGAAGTGCTTCTGTCCTTACTTTCTAAACTATGGTGCTCCTCCAAGCATATCTAGTAGAATCTTGTGAAACTCAGCTTTGTAGGACACACTTTGAGAACCACCATGGAACAGGTTCCCTTTCGTCTAACTGCAGTGCTATTTTGGTAGCTTTTAAAAAATCTGTTACATATATCTCTGAGCAGGTCTCAGTTTTTGTTTTTCAATGCCCTCCTACTTTTTTGTAAAATTATTATGTTGTCCTTAGAGTTACTACCCCACATGTGTGTAGATGACTGCAAATTCACATTTCTAGGTTTCACCTACGTTAGCTTGAGTTTTCTACATTTCCTATGTAGTATTAACAGAAAATAAACAATTCCTTTCTTTTTCCAGACTTTTCTAGTGTCCTAAAACTCTTCTTCTTCTAAGAGTTCTAAAACTCTTGTTTCCAAGTTTAAAACTCTTGCTTTCTATCATTTTTCAAAATAACAGCCTCGAGTAATTTAAAAAGAATTGTTGTTTCAAATTTCCTGTAGAGAGACAGAACAAAGTAATTGGTCTAGAACTTGCCATACCTATACATGAACCAATAAAGCTTCAAAACGTTTTAGTAAATGGCTTCTAGAGTGGACCATATCGTATCACTAAAGCTTCAGAAAGAAAATGTAAAATGGCTGCGTATTTAGACACATGGTTCAGGCATTTAGGCTACTCCCTTTACTTATGAGGTTTTCTGCACATTTTGAGTTGGTGTTGGAATTTTAAAAGGTACTAGGCAAAAGTACATTGATATTTCAGAGCTCATTCATCTTTATAAATTCCATGTTTTATAGTTACTTTTCCATGTAACTGATAACTTTTCTTTCTACAGATCTAAATCAAAAAGAAATTTAGCCTTTTAAAATGACTCTAAAATAAAATTTAAATCAAATCTCTTAAATAAAGTAAAATATTTATCTTTCAAAAATAATATGCCTAAATTACAGTGCTCTTCTGAACTATATAACACCAAAGGACTGTGTGGTGGCTGAGACTATTCTCTAGATAGTCTTAAAAACTTTAATACACTGAAATGCTGACAAATTAGTCAGAGTATCATGTAACTCTCTGATCCTGAGTTTCCATTATCATAGATGACACATACATTTGGTTTCCTTTACATAGACCATTACTCCATTTATTCCATTGTATTTGAGCCCATCTACAAACTTCTGGTTCTAACAAGGGGTAGTACTTTGAGTGGCTTGCCAAGTTCTTATGAAATACTTAGGTGTTTGCTGAGTGTCGCCTGACAGCTGCTGTTCTCATTTAATGATTTTGCCATGGACTTAGTAACTCACTTTACCTTTGGCTTGTTTGCATGTATTCTCGCTTCTTATAATTTTAAGAGTATGGGGGGAAAAAAAAGCCCTCTTATCCCAGGTTAAACCAAATGAAGAGAAACCTTACCCTAGGGAAAGAGGGAATACTGTACATAGCACTTTGCAAAAATTTTTATATACTTTGGGAATATGAGAACTTTAGAGATGGAGATTAATAAAATAATTCTATCAAAATGACATTTGGGTAGTGATAAAGCTTAAATTTGAATTTAATTTTCTTTTCTCTCCCAATATTCCAGAAATTGACTGAAAGAGGGGTGACTGAATTCCAAGGTATTTCTTCGTGGAGCTGAAAACTTTAAATTTTCTTTATAAATAAATTGGGATAGAGCTGAGTAGGTTGTTCTGGACCCACACAAACTAGGAATGGTAGACTTATTGAACTGGTTAGTTACTTTCATGACTTTAGGGAAACAATTCTCTTTGGGTCTCTCCTGTATCTGTATATCTTGTGAGCAGAGGTACTAACTGCCCTTTTATTTCACATTATATTTTCAAGGTATCTGTATAAATAATAGCTTTGGGGGGTGCCTGGATGGCTCAGTTGGTTAAGCATCTGCCTTTGGCTCAGATTATGATCTGGAGTCCTGGAATTGAGCCCTGCATCCTTCAATGGGCTCCCTGGTCATCAGGGAACCTGCTTCTCCCTCTTCCTCTGCCCACCCCTCTTCATGCTCTTTCTCCCTCAAATAAATAAATAAAATCTTAAAAAAAAAAAAAGAATAATTTTGGAAGATAAAGATGATGTCTACTTCTCTAACAGTAAGCAGATGTGCTTATTTTCCAGTATAATTAAGATAATGTTTCCTTCCAGAGAAAAGATCAGGCAGGTTTACTTACTGCTCATTATAAAACATTTTCTCATTACAAAATAAGTACAGTGTTCTTCAACTGTGACACTAACTCACTGTGTGTGTAGCATCCACCTGACCCATTTTGCATTATTCTTATGGGACTTTGCGGTTAGGGGGACAGACATAACCATAAAGTTAAGTTTTCATGAGTAAAAATGTCTTATGTCTTTGAGACAGGGGTCTTTTCTCAGATCCATAAGTGTTAATTCTTTAGATTAACTTTGAAAGGCAACTACACTTTCCCTATTTCCAAGGTTTCAGAGAACTGTTCATAATTGTCTTCTTTACTGTTTCATAGTACTCAACTCAGATGACTAAGAATTGAAATTGTTTCCAATTCATTGAAAATTGGATAACTGTGAGGCAGCTTCATCCTTCATCCTCCATATGATTCACTCAGGCTATTCTCATTTTAGGTGTTTCCATCTGAATTTATATACTCCTGATGGCAAACAAAGCAGGGGTTGAGAGTAAGTGGAGAGCTTCCACCCACCCTTTTGTGCTTTGACTCCCATCATTTCCTATTCACTGACTAGATCCAGTCACATGACTCCACCAAGATGCAAAGTGGTTGAGAATTTTAGAGGAGACCACGGACATTCAGTGAACAGTAAAGTGTCTGTCAATTTCATGGATATCTTTGCAAATACTTTTAAATGTAGGTTGACTTGCCTGAGACGTTCCTGAATAATCTCATGCCCAAACTGCATTTTAAAAATTATTATAGTCTCATAACAAATTTCAGTAACTGCTATGTGTGAATCCCTACTTCCTTTAAAAAAAAAAAGTGTCTTGGGGCGCCTGGGTGGCTCAGTGGGTTAAAGCCTCTGCCTTTGGCTCATGTCATGATCTCAGGGTCCTGGGATAGAGCCCCGCATTGGGCTTTCTGCTCAGCAGGGAGCCTGCTTCCCCTTCTCTCTCTGCCTGCCTCTCTGCCTACTTGTGATCTCTCTTTGTCAAACAAATAAATAAAATCTTTAAAAAAAAAAATGTCTTTGC
The DNA here is from genome assembly GCA_028646535.1 of Procyon lotor. Taxonomy (NCBI): domain Eukaryota; kingdom Metazoa; phylum Chordata; class Mammalia; order Carnivora; family Procyonidae; genus Procyon; species Procyon lotor. The sequence continues at coordinate 4,768 of JAQQSY010002573.1, forward strand.
TATTTTTGTCTGATTATTCTTCCACATGAAATTCAAAATCCTTTTTGAGCATTAAAATTCTATAAAAAATTTGGTATTTTTCTTGGAATCAAATTAAAACTGTAAAGTAATTTAGGAAGAACTGATATTTCAGTGTAGAAACAGGACTATATTCTAGTTTATGTAGCAATAAAGATTTATAATTTCCTTCATAAGATTCAAATACATTTCTAGAATAATTATTCATAGGCATTTTAGGTTTTTAATTTTTCTTGTGAATGATATTTCCTATGGCTTTATTACATTTTATCATGAGAACTGAAATATATTTCTTTGAAAAGATTGATAAGCTAGATAAATCTATACAAAAGTAAATCAAGGAAATGTGAAAGAGAGAAAAACAAAATATTGAAAACAAAATGTAAATAATTATATACATATGTAAAAATAGTTTGAAAATCAAAAGTAAATGTTATGAACAATCATACGCTAATTAGAAAACCAAAATGGCATGGTTACATTTCTGGAAAAAATATAAAATTCTGAAGTTGGTTCCTTGTCAAATAGCAATAGAAATAGCAAAGAAGCAGGAAAGTTGAAAAGAAAATGACCATAGAATAAGTTGAAGTGAAAATCAAAACCATTCCTCTATAAAAAGCACCAGGATAGATGAATTTTCAGGCTAGTTCTACCCAAATTTACAATGATACATAACCAATGCCATCTTATTTTAGGATATCAAAGAAAATCGTAGAAGAGGTAAAAATTGCCTGGTACTTTTTATGAACCTAGATAAGATACCAGATACCAATTCTCAAAAACAGAAAAAAAGGAAAATCATAGGTCAATTTCATTTATGATTAGAGATGAAAAATCTATAATAAAATCATACAGTAGTAATTGAGTTAAACCTACAACTTGGCATTTTGAAGCATAAAATAAGATAGCTTTAATGGTAAAAATACACTGGAATTAACAATATCTTGATTCTCCAACCCTTTCTGTATATGTAGAGTATGTGGTTAACTAGGTGCCTCTAAATGAAAGAATAATGCATATAGTTAATATCAATGTGACAGTTCCTCTAAGAAAACGCGAATGTGAACAACACGACTGATTGTGTGGCAGATCCTTTTGCAAGCAGTTGGTTTTCTAATCTTTGTTTTCAACAGTATTGGGGAAAGACCTAACTGAGTTTCCAAATGATTTATTATGAAAAGTGATTTTTTATTTTTAGATTACCATATGGTTTTGGTAAGTAGTACAAAGAACTGAATGACATTTGCCAAAGAAACAAACTCCTTCCATTATTTTCTATTTGTTTATGTGACTAAAGCTTCTTAGCACTGTGTCTATAAAAATGGAAAAATAGACATAGAATTGACTGTTACCTTATTTTAGTAATAATTAAAATTCCACTATGGATTCATTAATACATTATGTAATTGGGAAACAAGAAAAATACCCTATTTAATTAAGAAGCACATTTCCAATAAATTTTACTTTTATGTTTAAAATGTATTTATGAAAATTTGTAATGTTTTGATGAATTGTGCACTAATAATAATATTAACAAATCAATTCAAACTAAAGTTTTTAGCCCAGTTTTGTTCCCTGTAAGCTCTCACTTGATTTCAAAGCTACTGATTTGGGGCTGCTCCTCAAAAAGGAGGTTCTAATATGCTTGGGAGGTTTGTAGTTGGATGAAAAATCTCTGTCTCACACAATGAGGGCAATAAGGACATTGTGGCCCTGTGTGTTCCAATGAAATGAGAAACTAGGGCGTTGTTTAGAAAAAAGTGAAATTGTGAACACTAACCAAAGGCTAAGTCAGACACTTGTGAGTGAGGATGACATGAAGTTGACATGATTAGAAACAAGATTTAGTTTTCTGGAATCAATATCTCATGAATTAAAGCACAAAATGAAATAAATTGTTATTTTTACATGGCAACTAACCTTTTTCTTTATTTTCTGAAGTCTTTTGAAGTACAATCTTACTGTCTGTTCTTAAGGCTAGATCAAATACTTGCTTTATTTAGTGATGCTCTCAATGTAAGCTTCTTGAGTGATATGGCTTAAAACAATCAGTCTTTCCGTAAGTGTAGAATTCAGGCAGAATTTGAGTATACCTGTACTTCTTTGACTTGAGTTAGAGATGAGGGTTTTAATTATGAAACTCTGAGTGCACATTTTTTTTTTAAAGATTTCTTTTATCTATTTGACAGAGAGAGAGAGATCACAAGTAGGGGGAGTGGCAGAGGGAGAGGGCTGAGCAGGGAGCAGGATGAGTGGTCAGGGACCCTGGGATCATGGCCTGAACTGAAGGCAGATGCTTAACTGCCTGAGCCACCCAGGGACCCCTGAGTACACATTTAATAACCTCATTACTCAGTATAAAAAATTACTGGATACATGTCAAATTGAATTATTAAGCTCACGAAATGAGCTAACGATAAAAATTTTATTTAAAAATGGACTAAAGACTGTAGTTACTAAGAAATAAAGCATAACTGCTAACTTATGTCACTGATATTCCAAATCTGGATATGTATCTTGAAAATATTTAAGTTGTGATATCCCCATATTGGAAGAATTCCCGGAAAGACTATTCCTGCCTTGAGGCAACTTTATATTTAAATAGTTCTAGTGGGATGTTTAGCATTTGTCTGTTTTTGTGGGGCAATTTAAACTTTTGACATTTTTACTCCCACAGTGGAACCTTTGCTAAATTAATAGACCTAGTAGAAATTTGTTCCACCAGAAATTTGTTCCACCTGTTTCATAAAGATAGTCTCGTTTGGAATTGTGTCATAGCAATTCGAATGTGATTAAGAGAACAGGCTCCAAAGTCAGGCTGCTAATGTTGAAATTTTAGCTCTATGACTTAGTAGTTACTTAATCTAAAGCAAGTTTCTTAATTTCTCACAGCTTCTGTTTTTCTCATTTGTAAATTGGGAATAATAATTAGATTAATTAAATGACAATGTAAAACACTTAGCATACTGGGTGGCATAGATAAATTAGCCAATAAATGTTAGCTCTTATTGTTATTGTATGTAGCCATCTATTTATTTATTCATTCAATCTAAATTTGTTGTATTCCCAGAGGTGTGGTGCATGGACATCAGAGATAAAGATTTTGCCCCATTGTCAAAGAACCCACTGCCCAGTTGGAGATATAGACAAGTAAAGAAATGACTATCATTCAGTGTCATAAATGGTAAAACAGAGTATTTTTTTATTATTATTTTTTTGTTAGCATATAATATATTTTTTGCTTTGGGGATACAGGTCTGTGAGTCATCAGTCTTACACAATTCACAGCACTCACAGCACATACCCTCCCCAATATCCATAACCCAGCCGGAGAATATTATGAGCCACTGAATCTGGGTGGAAAGTGGAGGCCAAGATTCCTTGGAGGAGGGAATATCTAAATTGAGGTTTAGAGGATGAGTGAGATTTATCGGGCAGTAAGTAATAGTGTTCTAGGCAGAGGGAATAGGACTGATGACTGAAAATGTATCTAAAATGCCTCATTCATGTAAAATCTTGTTTTAAAGTTTATTGATAGGACTTGTAGATTTTTTTCAAAAAAACTTTTTTTATTTGTCTACCTCTGTCTCTCATTCTCCTATATTTAATTTGATCTTACTGGACCATGAGCTCCTTGAGATAGGATGGTACCCCAGTGACCTCAATGACTAACACAATGGCTGCACATGGTAGGAGATAACAGGTATTTATTGAATCAAATTAAATGAAATTAGTCTTAGGAGGGGAAGTATTTTAGAATTAAAAGTATAACCAAAGATTCTAATTCTAGAAAGAGTTGGCAAGGGGGAGATTAATTAAGGGGTATTGTATATTGCAATGGGGACGTAACTCAAATTCAGGTGGAAAGAGCCAGCAACTTTTTAACTTCTTTTGGAGCAGAGCAATCAAAATATATTTTTGGAATATTGGATAACATAAAAAATATAAGCATAAAAAGCATTTTAAAGGTAATTTAAAGTGTTTTTAGTATCTCATTTACTTCTGTATATTAGTATAAATAATTGAGAAATGTATGTCTTATATATTTGAGGTTGAAAATAAACATAAGAACATAGTTTAAAACATGTAAAAGGACATCTAATGTAGTGAGCATTAAAAGATAATCACATTGAGGAATGACAACCTCAGAAGCCTTTCAAACTCTGTTTTAGAAGAAAATACTTTATCACTGAGGTAGAGTTTTCAATGTCTGTATCTTTTCTGAACAGTATAGAGGCTAAATAGAAAAAAATCTCAAGTGAGAAATTGTGAACATTTAGCTATATTGAATATGAAGGTCTAAAACAGTAAATTGACCTTCAAAGGAAATTTTTAGACTTTGAATTTTTCACTTCAGAGAATTTCTACTTATCTTTTTATCTTTGTGCTAAATACAATCCCTGTATGATTATACTGACAAATGAAATAATTTCAAATACTTTTTTGTGATCTTGATGATTATTCAATGGTATATCAAATTATACAAGGTAAGCTGAGTGGGGGAACAGCATCTAGACATTGGTGGTTTGCATTTCATTTACTGTCGTAGTTGGTGGCAAATAAGATGGTTGAGTCAACCTTACTGTTTTCATCTTAAGTAGACTTTAGACAGGTTCTTTCTGCATCTTGGTCTCTGACCTTTGTCTTGAGCATTTACACTGGAAAATTTGTACTGTCAATTTTTTCTCTGCTTTATTGAGATGTATGTAAAAACCTCTTGCAAGTTTTATAACCCAGGAGTTTTCTTTCTCAAGGACCTGGGAGCTGTCATCTATGGCCTGTTAAGAGCAGCAAAATGATTTCTTATTTAAGACAGCGAAGTAAAGCCAGACTTAAAAATCTTTTTCCCGGGGCGCCTGGGTGGCTCAGTCATTAAGCGTCTGCCTTGGGCTCGGGTCATGATCCCAGCGTCCTGGGATCGGGCCCTGATCCCAGAGTCCTCAGATGGGGCCCACATTGGGCCCGTATAGGCCTGCATCAGCCCCCGCATCGGCCCACACATCAGGCCGCATTAGGCTCCCTGCTCAGCAGGAAGCCTGCTTCCGCTACCATTCCCTCTGCTTGTGTTCCCTCTCTTGCTGTGTTTCTCTCTGTCAAATAAATAAAATCTTTAAAAAAAAAAATATTTTCCCCTCCAGACAAAGCTTGGGAAGATGGTGGAGTAGGAGGACTGTGATCTCACCCACCCACATTTTCAACTAGATGTCATTCACATCTAAGCCAATAAACTGTAGAGCAATACAAAGACTGGCAGAACAAATTCCACAGCTAAATATAAAGAAGAAGCTGCATCAGAAAGGTTAGGAAGGTCAGAAAGGTGGAGGGAGTCTGCCTGAAGGAGGGAGGGAGCCTGTATGCATGCATGTACAGAGAGGGCAGAGAAATGGGCCTTCACACCAGGGAGTTCACATGGGGAAGACTCAGCCCTAAAACCAAATAGCATTTGGTTTTAAAAACCCTCAGGGCTGAATTCCGTGAGTTTGCAAAACCAGCTGGAATCGGAACCTGGAGCTTTGGAGTCAGCTGACTCAGCACTGGGTGAGCTGGGAGGGCAGTGAGTGATAGCTGGGTGGCCCTCCTTAAGGAGACAGCAGCCTGCATGAAGAGGCACCACAAAAAGGGCCTTTGCACAATGCCAGGAGGGAGGCGGTGGTGTGCAGACAGGAGACAGATCTGTTCATAGTGATTTCTGAACATGTTGGAGGACTTCTCTGAAAACATGGGAGCTGGCAGGTGACACTGTCCTCCCCCATCCCCAGCCAAGCACAGAGACACCTCTGGGAGGCAGGGCTACACAGACACTTGCTACCTAATCCGCTAACAATGTGCCATGCCACAAGTTCTCCTGAAGACCCGTCTACTCCAAGGCAGCTAGTCTCAGCCCGGGACTCAGGGCAAATTTTGTTAAAGCCAGGCCTGCCACCTGCCCAGCTACTGGCTACACAGCTGTCACCTCATGCTGCATTAAGCTACACATCCCTAACCATCACAGCACTTCAGGGGATCTGGAATAGGACTGATGGTCCAACACTCATTTTGCTAACTGCTCCCTGCTCCCAAGTGTTGCACACACACCCCCCAGCTAGAGCTAGCAGGCCTGGGTCCCACTAACACCACAGAGAGCAAGGACAGCTCACAACAAGCAGTCAGTTCAGTGAACTGCACAGAAAGGAAGAGTGATTCAGACACAAAAGCAGGGGATAAACAACATACATAGGATACTCTCCTGAAGTACCAGGTTATGGTGAACAGGGGACACTGCACTGCAGAGCACTCCAGGACCTCTTTCCATAAAGTCACAACTTCCAAGAGTAGAAGACATTGGTAATTTTCTTAATACTCAGAAATAGAGAGGAAGACAAAATGAGGAAATAGAGAAATTTATACCAAATGAAAGAACAGGACAAGGCCATAGTCAGAGATCTAAGTGAAACAGATATAAGTAACATGTTTGATAAATAATTTAAAGCAAAGATCATAAGGATACTCACTAGACTTGGGAAGAGTAGAGGACATGAGTGAGACCCTTAATGCACAGATAATGAATAACAGAGATCAATGGTGCAATAAGTGAAATGAGAAGTATGTTGGAGGGAATGAACAGATGGATGGAAGAAACAAAGGAATGAATTTGTAATCTAGAAGACAAGAGTAATGAAATATAATCAAGCTGAACAAAAGAGAAAATAATTACGCAAAACAAGAATAGATTTAGGGAACACAATGACTCCATCAAATGTAGTAACATTCATTTTATAGGAGTCTCAGAAAAAGAAGAGAGAAAGGCGGGGCAGAAAATTCATTTGAACAAATAATAGCTGAAAAGTTCCCTAATCTGGGGAAGGGAACAGATATCCAGAATCAACAAAAAACTGACATCAAGACATATTACAATTAAATTTACAAAACTGTGAAATAAAGAAAAAATTCTAAAAGCAGCAAGACAAAAGAAGTCACTAACTTACATGGAAAAACCCATAAGGCTAGCACGAGATTTTCAACAGATACTTTGCAAGCCAGAAGGGAGTGGCATGATATATCCAAAGTGCTGAATGAGAAAAATCTGCAGCCAAGAATACTTTATCCAGCAAGGCTATCATTCAGAGTAGAGGAGAGATAAAGTGTTTCCCAGACAAATAAAAGCCAAAGGAGTTCGTGATCACTAAACCAATTTGGTAAGAAATATTAAAAGAGAATCTTGGCATGGAAAGTCTCCTTTGGTCTCTCCACCAACAAAGCCAGTGTAGAGATAAGAAAGAAAGCAGTAAAAACGAATATTTCTGTAAAAAACCAGTGAAGGAATTCATAAAAAAAGGACATAAAATATAATAACATATACCTAAAACATGGGAAGGAGAGGAGAAAAGAACAGGTTCAAACTTAAATGACCATGAACTTAATATAGACTGCTATATTCAGAAGAGGTTATTACAAACCTAATGGTAACTGTATATCAAAAACCACTAATAAATATGCAAAGAATAAAGAGGAAGAAATTCAAATATATCACTATAAAATCAGCAAAACATGAAAGAGAGAAAGACAGGGAAGGATCAGAGAAAATTTTCAGAAACAACCACAAAATATGTAATAAAATGGCAACAAATGCATATCTATCAATAATTACTTTGAATGTAAATGGACAAAATGCTCCAACCAAAAGATATAGGGTGGCAGAATGGATTAAAAAAAAAAACAAGACCCATCTATATGCTGCCTACAAGAGACCCATTTTAGATCTAAGACACCTCCGGGATGAAAGTGAGAGGATGGAGAAACTTCTATCATGCCAGTCAAAGAAAGCTGAAGTAGCAGTACTTATATTGGAGAGAAGAAACTTTAAAACAAAGGCTATAACAAGAGATAAAAAGGACGCTATAAAATCATAATCTTCCAACAGAAGATATAACAATTCTAAATATTTATGCACTCCACATAGTAGCATCTAAATAAATAGAACAGTTAATAAAAAAATATAAAGGAACTAATCAATAATAATACAATAATAGTAGGGGACTTGAACTCCCCATTTACATCAATGGACAGAACATCAACAAATAAAAAAGGACTTTGAATGACACACTGGAACAAATGGATTTAACAGGTGTATTTGGAACACTATCCTAAAGCAACAGAATACATTCTTTTCAAGTGCACATGGAACATCCTCCAGAATAGATCACGTATTAGTACACAAAATAACCTCAACAAATTCAAGATTGAAATCATATCATGCATATTTTCTGGCCACAACACTATGAAACTAGAAGTCAATCACCAGAAAAAAATCTGTAAAGACCACAAATGCATGGAGGTTAAATAATATGCTACTAAACATCGAACGGGTTAATCAGTAAATAAAAGAAGAAATTAAAAAGTCCATGGGAACAAATAAAAATGAAAACACAATGGTCCAAAACCTCTGGGATGTAGCAAAAGCAATTCTAAGAGGGAAGTTTATAGTAACAGAGGCCTACCTCAAGAAGCCAGGAAAATCTCAAATAACCTAACCTGTACCTAAACAAGCTAGAAAAGAACAAACAAAATCTAATACCAGCAGAAGGAAAGAAATAAAAAGATTAGAGCAGAAATAAATGATAAACTAAAAAATAATAGAGCAAACCAGTGAAACCAGAAGCTAGTTCTTTGTTAAAATCAATAAAATTGATAAACCTCATGCTAGACCTATCAAGAAAAAAAGAGAAAGGACTCAAATAAGTTCACAAATGAGAGAGGAGAAATAACAACCAACACCATAGGAATACAAACAATTATAAGAGAATATTATGAAAAAGTATACGGC
>JAQQSY010002574.1:0-13588 GCA_028646535.1 Procyon lotor
TCTCTCTCTCTCTCTCTAAATAAATAAATATAATCTTAAAAAAAATTCAATATGTACCTATATAGTGTAGGTATAGTAATAGGTACCTTTTCTAAATGCAGTGTTGCCTAGAAAAATCAACAAAAATGCAAGGAAGTTTTCAGCAGAGAAATGAGGATTTCAGCATAATGAAGCTCATTTTTTTTTCTCAACTTGGTGGTTGTTATGTCCAATGAATCACATTTTTTTTGGTCAGATGAATAGGCACAATACTACTCAGTTGATTGTCAGCTAAAGTAGAATCCTGTTTTATGTGGACTGGAAAAATTAATATTCATAAATATTTATGAAGAGTAATTGGAGGTTTTTTTCCATTTCCGTTATATCTGGGTCTGTTTTCCGTAATACTACTAAGGGATGAATATTTTCATGACAATTAATCTTTTTCATGATCTAAAACTGAATAATAACACATGAATTGCTACTTGTTATTTTTGTGTAACTGTAAACAGAAAGATTCTTTTACTCTAGGGAAAGCAAAATTACTCTTTTTTTACAGGAGTATATACTTTCATATTTATATCCAGCATAGGCAGAAACAACACCCAAAAAAACCCCAAAAAAGCCCAGAACATCTGTTTCATTAAATTGCTTTCTTCTCAATCACCTACTATATTAATCATGGCTCTTTCAATATCTCCTTTTATTTTCAAAAGCATATAACCATCTTATTTGACTGTTCCCTTATGTTGCATTTTGATTTGGCCAAGCTGATGAATTACAAATCAAGTTCACAAAAACATTATTGTTCCCCAAAGAATATTACTTTATTTCAGACTGAGACACACCAATTAATACTCCCTTTCCCCCCTTGCGGGTATCTGAGAACTCATTGCTTCTTCTCCATTGCATTTAATTTTAGTACAAAGAATAATAGCTTGCATTATAAGACTCTGAAGCCTTCTCCAGTTTGTCCTTGGTTTTAGACAGATTTCAGTTTAAATTAAAGGGGGTTTAATTCTTATATTTTAGCACTACAGAAGTCGAGAACTTGTAAGCTGATTGATTTGGAAAGGAATAGTTCAAAATACATTAAGGATATATATCCTCATCTGACTGGGAAGCCAAATTTGAAGAAATAGAAGAAGAAAGAGAGAGAAGGTCAACAAAGGGAAACATGGACCATGCCTTTATGTCAGTAAAATATAGTCAATTTAGTTAATACTTTGAGTCAAACCAGATGATGGACTGATTGACAAAGTAAATATTTTGGCATCATAAAAACATAAAGTTTAATTTGGGATATAAGGAAACAGTTCAAGATGATTACATTTATAAAATAACCAGAGCAGCAGATAAGTTTTTGTGTGTGTGCTGCGGTGGGAGAAAGGAGAAGATGCATTAATTCATTTGCAATTCAATACAATTCAACAAGTTTTTATTGGATACCTATTATGTTCTACACCTTTTGCTAATCACTGGGATTAGTAGTTTTAAATCAAATAAATAATTTATGCTTGCATTTTTGGTTTCAAACAAATTGATTTTGTTTGAGGAGGGCAGGGGAATTCTGTTACCTGGGACAAGGATGTCAAGTACAGAATCAGACTGTAACCCACTTTATTCCATCTGGACTCATAGGGCTGTCCTCACGTGGTCCAGATACAGTATCTTGTCTCTGTTGAAAGAAAAGCTGGTCTGAGGGTATTCTTGCTCTGGCATTTAAGATGATATCAATAGTTCAATCCATAAACAAACACTGATGGAAATCACACTTAAGGAAGAAGCTGGATTTCATTCCTCTCCTGTTTCCAAACATTCCAGGTTGTTTAGTGATCTAGAGTCTAAATATGCGCATCAAAATGCAGTCTTTTCTCCCCTTAAGGCATCACAGTGATCTGATCTTTCCTGAAAACATTCTTAACTCATCACTTTCTATAGACTCCCCTGCCATGTTGGAACAAAACTTGTTGCTGCTGTTATGGCCTAGGAAGATGACTTTAAACTTTGAGGAAATGCCTGTCCTGTTTTGTGTCATCTGTCCTACTCTGTACAGAACTATTTTATTTTCTTCTATCTGTACCCTTCTTGGGGTACTTACAGAAGACAGATATTACTGCTGCTTTGGATTTACAGAAATGATTCACTTATGATCTTGTAATGTGTATGTGGAAACCTGTAAAGAAATTAAACAATACAAGCAAATAAAAGTAAACACTCTAAACGAGGTACACAGTGCTTTGGGGGTGATAAATTCCTCCAGGGATCAGAAAATCTTCCCACACAGGTAGTACTTAGTTTCTTGTGGAAAATGATAGCGTTTCTTTTTCATTCTTTCCAGTTTTCTGTGCATGCAAATGTGGGACCAGGTGGAAGGCATTTCTGGTCATGAGCTGGACAACGGTATTCAGGTGTAAGATGACACACGGGATACTTTTCAGAAGTCTCCCGCAGCTGAGGTGCAGGAGGCATGAGAAGAAATTTAGGCTATCCATGTCTGTAATGAGATTCCTCTCCTTGAATTCCCACCTACGAAAGTGGTAGAAGATGTCATGCATGTTCCAGGAGAACTTGGTTTATACTGGGAATATGAACAGTCTTCCCCTTGTACAAATTATAGCAAAGTGCATTATTTCTCTGTTTATGTATGTATTTCTTTGGAGACCTACTTGCAAAGAGAACTATCTCTTCCTAGTTTAATTTTTCAAAATATTTGTTTATTTATTTTAGAGAGAAAGAGAGAGAAGGGGAGAGAGAGAGAACACAAACGAGAGACAAAAGGAGAGGGAGAGAGAGAATCCTCAACAGACTCCCTGCTGAGCATGGAGCCAGACACAGGGCTTGATCCCAGGACCCTGAGATCATGATGGAGCTGAAATTAAGGTTCAGATATGTAACCGACTGAGTCACCCCCGTGCCCTTTGCTAGCTTAATTTTTAGAATAATTTATTAATGCCATTTAGAAGACAAAAGAGACATGAACTCCCAAGCTGTGAAACCAGGCATGATGAATAGCAGCATGGCAGAATCTTTTCAGTCACTGTTTTCTAGTTCCTTATACGCAGGGCAAAATGCAAGACATCCCACCGAGTGGCGTTTCTAAATAAGTAAATGTTTCTGTCCCAAATTTGCTAAAGGTCAGTTTCCATGAGTGAAGCTTCCATAGATCATTGCTTCATTCCAAAATCAAGTTTCATGTGGTTGTATCAGATTGGAAGGATTAAGTCATATGTTTACATTTGCATTGAAAGGATGTTTCCTGAATTCTACTCCAGAGGAGCAAGACTCATAATGTGGAAAATGTCAAAATTTAGGGAGGCTGTTCAAAATACATAATATTATTATGTATTATTTTTATGTATTATTATATTAGATGTATTAGCAATCCACAAGTGAGATATTATTGTACATTAGTAATTTATAAGCAAGATATATCTACATATACCAGAATAGATCATTGTTAGGTAGTGTTCTTTTTCATTCTTGGAAACATCTATGCATATCTTATTAAATGCAGTACTTCTGTAATGTATTATTAATCAATTTTTGTTAGTTTAGGCTGTGATAAAAATAACCCCCAAATCTCAGTGTCTTAAAACAACAAAGTTTTCAAAAAAAAAAACAACAACAAAGTTTTCTTTCTTACTCATGTTACGTCATCTTTGTGGGGTTATCTTTAATTTTATTACTGTTCACTTTGTGATGGCCATAATCGTGTTCTACATTCTACATGTTTTCTTCATTATTCCATCCAAGCTAAAGAGCCTTCAGTATCTTAGACATGCTGTTTCCATACAAGAGAGGGAAGAGGAAGAGAGAGGGATAGAGAGAAAGAGAAGAGAGAGAGACTAAACCAAATAATAGCAATAACAACAGAACCACATAATCACTCTAAAAGCATCTGCCTGAGCATGGCATACACTAACAATTCCATTGGTCAAAACAAACAAAGTCAAATTGTTAAGCCTCATACCATTTGGGTAGGGAAGTGAAATATTCTTTTAGAAGGGACAGTGAATAAATGGCAATAATAATAAACTATTTCAATTCTCTTTCATCATCTCAAATAGTTTTTTCCCAGCCTTACTTACAAAGCACTGATCTTGTCTGTAAGGTACATCCACCAAATTTGCATCCAATACTAGCAAGTGGCCCAGTCTAGAATATTGTGATAATCTGTATCACATGAACAAAAAAATAAATGGTCCCACATTTGTGGGCTATATATATAAAGGCAGACAGGGCTCTTCCATTTGGAAAGGGAACACATGGGAGATATACAGGAGTCACTGTTTCATAGCAATTCTGAAATCATACCGAGTAGACAATCATTTGTTTTTTAGATTCCACATATAAGTGAAACCATATGGTATTTGTCTTTCCCTGTTTGACTTATTTCACTTAGCATAATACCCTCTAGGTAGGCAATCAGAGGGCCTCCTGTGAAAGAATATTTTTAAAACTCCATCGTTTTAGATCCAGATTCTGCTCCCTGGAATTAGCTCCTCAGTCCATTGTTCTTGTTGACTCTGGCTTCATTTATTGGAAGGTTCCTCCTTTTCTCTGGTCTTTCTTTTCCAGATGCTATTGCACAATCTGAGTGAGGCATTGGAGAAAATGCCTTATTGGGATCTTAACAGATTTCTCATTCTACTTTTGTTTACAGAAGGTGGAAGTGGCAAAGGTTAGTTGAAGCCTTACATGATCAGTCTCTTTTCATTGAGGTGGTCGCCTCTTTTAGAATTACAATTATTTTAATTTATTTTACTCCAGGAAGCCACACACAAAATTCTTTTTGAAACCTATCTTTATACTTTCCTAGATTTGCTTAAAGGTAAATCAAGCTTATTATGTTTCCACGAGAGATTCATGGCTTTCTTCCCTTTTTTTCTGAGCCATTTTATCACCTGAAGTATTTTAATAAACACTACCTTAATTATTTGAGAGGTTACAGATATAGACATGTTTCCCCACCATTGGATTGGACATTGCCATAAGGTTGAGTCTTCATTGGACTTTGTTTTTCCAAGTTTAGCTCAAAATTATCTTAGGCTAGTAGGAGAGGAAAACAGTTTCATATTGCAACTCTGCTTGCCAACAGTTTCAGTTGTTTCTGATTCTGTTTTTTTCAGTAGTAACTTATCAAATGCAATTTAGTAAATCTAGTAGCATTCTGTTTCTCAATATCTTTCCTTAAAGCCACACAGCATTAGATTTATTATCTTCCAAGTGATTGCAGGTAACAGCTGTCACTGCCTCATATTTTTTCTTCATTTTTCCATCATTCAGTAAGATTTTTTTTTTCATTCATCCCTTATATCAACACCCTCTATTTTAGCTTTCTTATTGTGGCATACCTTACTCCAGACTTTCTATACTGGTCAGCTTTTTTTAGGTTATGCTGTTGTAACAAACAATCCCCAAGCATCAGTGGCTTGACACAACAAAGATTTATTACTCATATGTATCCAAAGTACTTTGAGTTGCCTGTATCTCTGCTGTTATCACTTATGGATTGACTGCACTTATGCTTCACAAATATTTCCTTTAGACTAACAGAATTGAAGGGGAAATTCCAGATTAATTTTGGGGAGGTGGAAAAAAAGCAATGATGAAATCACCTGATAGCTCTTAAAAGTTTTTGCTTAATTGTAGTTTTTGTTCTTTTTGTTCCTTTTATATTTCTTTTGCCAAAGTAAGTAAAATGACCAAGTCCGGTGGTCATGAGGCAGAAGCACAGTCTCCTTTTACAGAGAAAGCAGTGAATAAATGAAAAATAATAAAATCTACCACATTTACCAACTTTCCAATATTGACTTTTTATTTCTCTATTTTGGCATGTTAATTTTTTCTTGCTAAAAAAAACAAATTGAGATAGGAGAAATTTTTTTTTTAAGATTTTTATTTATCTGACAGAGAGAAACATAGCGAGAGAGGGAACGCAAGCAGAGGGAATGGTAGCGGGAGAAGCAGGCTTCCTGCTGAGCAAGGAGCCCGATGCGAGGCTCGATCCCAGGACCCTGGGATCATGACCTGAGCCGAAGGCAGATGCTCAATGACTGAGCCACCCAGGTGCCCCGAGATAGGAGAAATTTATTTAAGAAAATATATATCAAGATCTCTCTGAAAAAAAAAAATAAATAGTGCCTTGTAACACTGAAAAAATAAACATATTTGGGGAAAAAATAGTGCCTGTACCCCATACTAATGTATAACAAAAAACATTAATCTGATTTTCACAAGCTGTATGAAATGAAATTATTCAGAAAGGTTGATAAGCAATATCAAACCTGTTGAGAAATGTGGTATCATTTGAAAAATAAGTTATCTCCAAGTGGAACTATATAGAAATACTACTACTAATAGTAATGTAATTATGATAGCTAACACCTCTTGAGTGTTTATTGTTCCAGATACTGTCTTTTCTTTTTCTTTTTTAGAGGGAGAGTGAGAGAGTGTGAGCATGGAGGGGGGAGGGGCAGAGGGAGAGGGAAAGAGGGAATTTCAAGCAGGCTCCATACCTAGCACAGAGCCTGAGGTTATCTCACGACCCTGAGATCATGACTTGAACTGAAACTGAGAGTTGGATGCCTAACTAACTGAACCACCCATGCACCTTGTTCAGATACTGTTTTAATTTCATCTCAACTTTATTCTAAATGAGAAAGCTAAAGTTTGACTTAGGTCATACAGCTAGGAGGTGAAGAACAAAGATAAAAGTCAGTTTTATCTGATTTAAGAGAGCAGTTCCCAATCATTAAGCTTGTTAAGTTGTATGTGTATATTCTTATTTTATAATATAGTTCAAATATAAATTTAAAAGTGATATTAAATGGAGTGATCAATGGTGGACTCTGCTTGGTTGGGGTCTAATTCATCTGGTGGGAGACTTATAAATGCATGCTCATGGCTGAAATTCCTATGCTCCGGGTAAGCAAGAAACTAAAAACAGAGAGGCGAACATTAAAATAAATCTTCAGATTTAACTTAAAAATTACAATCCAAAGAACAGAGTAAGCAAATTCTGTATACTTGTGGGAAACACTACAGGATAAAAATATGATGGTCTCAGAACCATAGCTACACTCTCATGGTCACACATAATGCCGAAGGACACATGGAACACTTGGCAGAAGCCTGGAGTCTGGATTGCTGCTTTGTTCATATTGAACCTTAGTGAGCCAGTGTTGACAAAGGTGAGTAAATGATCTTGTGTACAGAGGCTATTGCACACTCATTTGCACCATCAGTGACTTGGGCTTATGGTGATTTCATAGGAAATGGAATCCTGAAGACTATTTAATATCTATTCTCAGTCAGGCAAAAATGCCTCCAGGTAAAGATTAGCTTCCTTGAAGTTATCTGAGCCTGAGCCCCAAAGTAGAACTCAAGGAGCAGGGAAGAACATTTAAAAAGGCCTGTCAACAAGCTTTGCTGTACTTGTTCTTACTTTTTAGTTGGCTGTTTTGCTCGATTCAGTTGAAATGCCCTTATGAGCCCAGTTATGGTTTGTCATTTCCTGTTGATGCAAGCATATCACCTGGACCTTTTTATGCCGGGAAGGGAATGAATTGGTGGGGATTAATTCCCCTGCCCCCAGATTTACTGAGATATAATTGACGAGTAAAATTATAATATATTTAAGGTATATAAGGTGAAAATTTGCTGTATGTATACATTGTGAAATAATTTCCACAATCAAGTTAATTAACACATCCATTACTTCACATAGTTAACTATTTATTTATTTATTTATTTGGTGGAACCACTTCAGATCTACTCTCAGCAAATTTCAAGCCTACAATACACTATTATCAATGTAGACACTGCGTTACACATTGGATTCTCAGAACTTACTCACATTATAACTAAAAGTTTGTCCTCTTTGACCATCCTTTCCCCATTTCTGCCACCCTCCAGCCCCTGACAACCACCATTCTACTTTATGTTTCTGGGAGTTTGACATTTCCTTCCTTCCTTCCTTCCTTCCTTCCTTCCTTCCTTCCTTCCTTCCTTCCTTCCTCTCTCTCTCTCCCTCCCTCCCTCCCTCCCTCCCTCCCTCTCTCTCTCTCTCTCTCTCTCTCTCTCTCTCTCTCTTTCTTTCTTTCTTTCTTTCTTTCTTTCTTTCTTTCTTTCTTTCTTTCTTCTTTCTTTCTTTCATCCCCATATAAGTGATACTATATAATATTTGCATTTATCTGGCTTATTTAAGTTAGCATAATGTCCTCCATGTTTATCTATGTTGTTACAAATAGAATCTCCTTCTTTTTAAAGACTGCATAGTATTCCATTGTGTGAGTATATGTTTATGTATGTACGTAGATAAATATGTTTTTTTCTCTATCAATCAGTATAAATATATGTTTACCTTTTTAAAAACCCATCCATGAATGGACACTTAGATTGCTTCCGTATCTTGGCTCTGGTGAATAATGCTGCAGTACAGTGAATATGGAAATGCAGGTGTCTTTTCAAGACACCTTTTGTTTCCTTTGGATAAATGTCCAGAAGTGGGATTGCTGGATCATATGGTAGTTCTATTCTTAAGTTTTTTGAGGAATGTCCATTCTGTTTTCATAGGTAGGATTTCCTTTTGATTAGTGTGAGTGGGATCAGACAGAGCCAACTATATATTAAGAAAAAAAATATGTAGTCAGTGTCAATCTCAGGGGTGTGTGTGTGTGTGTGTGTGTGTGTGTGTATGTGTGTGTTTGAGAGACTGAGAGAGACAAAGGGAATCCCATGACATTTTGAAAACGGATTGACAGCTGGTCAGGCTCTGGGACTACTTATTTGGTTGGACATCAGTAGCCTTAATTTAATCCCCCCTGTCAGCCATTTAACCTGAATCTGATGTAACTATAGACTCCATAGTATTTTAGGGATTTCCAAAGCAAAATACTGAGCCACATTTCTTCTTTGCATTAAATCCTGGTCTCTGCCTACATGCGCTAGAAATAAGAACAGGCACTCAATTTCAATCCACAGCCCAGTGCATTTACAGCTTTTAGATATTTGACTGAACAGATACAAAGGAGGTAAAACATGGATTCAGTGTTTGGAACACAGATGTTGTGTTGTCTCTTTTGAGCTTGGTGAGTATGGGCTCTGCCAGCTACACTAGAATGCAAGGTTTTGTTGAATCAGTTCTGAGTTTTGATCTGAGAAAAGTACTTTCCTTCTTGATTCTTCTGGCTGTCAGCAGATGCCCTAGAGTTTTATAGAAAGCCCATTAATTTTTTTTGTTTTAATATCTCATTTATACAGTTCATACATTTGTATAGTTTAAAAAGTCAAATTGGTCCTAAGAGTACCCATTGATATGAAAATCAATATCCCCCTTCTGCTCTCTTTCCATTTTGTCCTCTTCAGAGGCAACATATTTTGAATATTTTCAGGTTTTTTTGTATTTACCTCCATGTCTCTAAATAATTTGCTTATTTGCTTATATTACTTCTCAGTGTTTTAGTTTAAGAAATTGTTACCTGGATTTTTACCACTGAAGATCAAGATTTAGCTTTATTTCCTTCCCCTGCTTTCTTTATCCATTTACTTTCTCTGTCGTCCCATCTACTCACCTCTTAAACTAATTTTGTTTTGCTTTAGTCAATTTAACAGTTAATATCTGCCTTTTATGACACAAACATAATATTCACACTGAACTTGGGTTTGATATCCCCTGTGTGTTCCTTAATATATACATAATTTTAGGAAGCATCTGAGGTGAGAGATCAAGGCATAATCTTCTGCATTATATTTTATGGTAACCTTTTTTTACCCCCCTCTGGAAAACTTTTTGTTCTTCCTCAAGTTTTTTGTTTGTTTAGTTTTTTACGTATTCAGCACACTGCAACCTCAAAGTAAGTACTAGGTGTTCTACCAATTTCTGTTCTTGATGGAATTTTTCCCAGAGCATTTTTTCTGCTCCTCTCTAGACTGGCAGTCCCTTAGCTAATTTTTATACTGTCTCTGGGAGGATTCCCTTCTTTTCCTTCCTGTGTTGGGATCAACTGTGATCTGTGATGATGACTCATCTTGACTGATTCTCTATCCCTAAGTTCACCACTCCAGGATATGTATTTGGACCATTTTCAGGCTCACAGGGTTGACTCTAAGATTAGAAAAGTCAATTTGTTTACTGAGTGGATCTCTAGATCTCTCTAGGGTGGGGTCCACTTATTCCTCCTCTTTGGAGAATGGTACCTTTGCTGACAAAATATACCTGATGTTTCTCATGTAAGGAGTCCTTATCCTTTCTTGAGAATAAACTTCTGAAGTTTGGCCAGTCCCCAGCTGTGGGCAATTTGGGTAAGATCTGGATCTGTTCCTCAAATTGACTTTCTATCAACTCTCCTTATTATGCTACCCCTTTTATTTACACTTTCAAAACTGTGAGCAGTTCCTATACTTTAGGGAACTCAGGGAAAATTAAGTTGGACATGGCTTTTCTCAGTTCTATACTAAGATTTAATTTTCTTGGATTTGCTAAGTCATTTGATACCAGTTCATCTACTTTGCATTTTCTAATATTTTGTTATTTTTCCTCTCCTATTTCTCCTCATCTTTGTAGATTTATGCATTTAAAAATCTTTTATTGCCATTTTAATAAGGTTTTGGAAAAGACCAAAAGTAGATAAGTGTATTCAACTTTCCATCTTTTCCAAGGAGCCCATTATATATACATAATTTAAGCACACTCTCTTCCAATCAGTACAACGAAAACAAAGCATTTAAATCCTGTCTTCTCTTTCTTCAAATAACAAACATTAAACCTGGACTGTTACTTAACTACATAACTACAACTACATAACCTTTCCCAAGATATTTGCTATGCTTGAAATATTTATTGTGCCAATACAAGATATTAATCAGTTCAAACTATGTGTTCTTAATTATCAAGATTATTAAATGACCTCCCAAAATAACCATTTGGGGAAACATTACAAAATATCCTCCAGGGGCATGCTGGCCAGGTTAAAAAGGATTTTCCTGTATTTCTTGGAGAAAAGGGACATTATGTGTCATGTATTATATGGTGCTGATGATGTGGAATGGGTTGTCCTACAAGGAGTGAGTGCCATGTCACTGGAAGTGCTGAAATAGAAGCTGGGGAACCATCTATCAGGGATTCCAGTGTGTTTACTTGAGGTTAGAATAACTGAAGTCTAAAAATCCTTTTTGCTCTCTGTGCACCTACAAGTCTATAAATTTTGGTGAGAATTCCCTTCAAATTTGCATCCTTGAACATTAGTTCTCTTATGGTATGATGATGATCTTATGCTATGCTTGGAGGAACCAACTGGTCTTAGATCTTTAGATCCTAGATTCAATGTGGGCTAGTTCTGTGTCCATTTTATGCACTACTCTGTCCCTAGTGGCTGACATTGTGATTGCTCATATGGGATGCTGAGGACACATTTAGAGAAGGGGAGAGACAGAAACAGAAAGAAAGAGAAAAAAAAAAAAAAAGTTCAGAATATTGAAGTATTCCAAAAAAATAGCAGCAGCAACAGTGTGAGCTATTGTGTATTATCATAACTTTCACTTGGGATAGTGTCTCTCTAAGTGAGAGAGTCATGAGGTCCAGGTTCTGCCTTAAAATGTACAGTCAGGGCTTGCTTTCTGGGTCCTTCTCTCATCTAAAATGTTTTAATCCATATTGAGGTGGAAGAACAGTTAAGTAAATATAACCTTTGTGCTTAGTTTTTATTATTTATTTTATTTTAAAAAATATTTTATTTAGTCATTTATTTTAGAGAGAAGGAGTGTGTGTGTGCGTGAGCAGGGGGAGGAGCAGAGGGAGAAGGAGGAGAAAGAATCTCAGATTTCACACACTGAGTGCGGAGCCTGACGTAGGGCTTGATCCCATGACTCTGAGATAATGACTTGAGCCAAAACTAAGGGTCACATGCTTAACGGACTGAGCCCCCATTGTGTTTAGTTTTTAGATCCTCTTTAGCAAGTTCTCCACTTCATAGATGAGGTAATTGAATCTCAGAAAGTTTAAGTAACTTGGTTAGATAAACTAGGGCTTAGAAGCTGAGTACCATAGGTCATTTTTTCCCATACCGTGAAATTTTCCCACGGTGTTGTCTCTGTTGTCTTTTAAAGACAACTTTATTGGGGAACAGAATTCAAGAACTCTTCAGGGTAGTCTGAGGCTGTGTAGGACACTGCCTTATTGATGATGGTAGTGTTGATGGGGATAAAGCTGATGAGAATTCATGTTGTCTTCTGCTGTGATATGATCTTTTTTTTTAAGCACCAGTCGGCAGTTGGTAGCCAACACAGCCTCTTCCTCTGCCTGGAACACTGGAATGCCTTTATAAATCATAGTCTCTTCTCTTTGGGAAAGTTAGAGTTGGAACTCTCTCAGGCCAGGAAGCTCGTGACGGCATTCTACCTTGGGCATGAGATTCTGTGAGAAGGAGGAGACATCTTTTTCACTCGCAGATGTTCACATAGGAGTAGAAGAAAAGGCGAGAAGGATTGGGAAAAGGGTCATTTGGGATTTTAAGGTTGACTTTCATAATGATGCCTATATAGGGACTCTTTCTAGTTAATATAATATACTTTAGAAAGCTGTCATGCCACAATATTCCTAGACATTTTATATGGCATGTTAATCAATTTTTAAAAAAGCCTGGGTTTTTGAGAATTTAAAGTTTCTTAAATAGCCTAAAGTTGATAAAACTCTGAGTGGTAATTTGTTAAGAATTGGCCCTTTGAGATTTTAAGCAATTATATTTGGTTTTCCCCTAATTTTCCCAAAGACTTGCAGAACGTATCTGTATGCAAGCAATGGCAAAATAAGACTTTGGCTTCCATAAGCTAAGCCAGAAAATCTCCACAATACATTGCTTCACTGTCTGTACTGATCATATTGTCTTCATGTGAAACTCGCTTTTATTTATTGCACGTCAACTGAGAGAATTTCATGGCTATTAAATTGCCCATGACCCATAATAAACGTTAAATAAAATATTGCTATTGATTTCTTTTGTAGAGTATACAGATTGGCCAATTTGGGCAAGATTCTTTTAAGACTGTTTATTCTTCTGTCCCCCAACTGTCTTGACCGAGAACATCTCTCTCCTGTTTCTCAAACTCGGAAGCTGGACTCTTCTCTCATCTATAATTGGTTGCTTTTTACAATCCTGATACTTTTTTTTTTCCCCTAAAGTTGCCACAGTAGTTCTCTCCTTTTTAATTCTGTTGTTTGTGCTCTACCCGTGTCTTCATGACTCAAACCCAGGCTATGGAATGGACTCCTAACCATGGCCTGTGTTCGGGCTTTCCCACTGCATCCTACTTCCTCTTTGACTCCTCTCAGTAGGATCGCATGTGAGGAAGTGCTGTTGATTGTGGTGGCTAAAAGCTCCATTGGTGCTTCATCACAGTTCTGTCTCAGCTTGGCTGTTTGCCAGGGGAAAGTTATTTAATCTCTCTGTGCCCCTGTTTCATGATCTCTAAAATGGGGGTTATAGTAGTGACTGACTTGAATTTTTACATGGAAAACACTAAAAACAGTGCCCAGAACATTGTAATTGCTCACTATGTGTTAGTTTTTATTACTGAATTTCAATAACTATCCCACCATAGGTTTTTT
>JAQQSY010002575.1:0-13588 GCA_028646535.1 Procyon lotor
CTATCTGATAATGACGTCATTTTCAAGTGCCTTGCTATTTCTCTTTGTATCCTGTTTCAGTGGTTGTTCCTTTTGACCTGACATTTCCTAATTCTGTTTGAAAATATGATTAAAGTTTACCATCATTTATAGAAGATGAATATTAAATGGTCTTATGTATACATTTAGGTGAAATAAGAGGCGAATGCTCAGGCACTGACAAAACTAATTTTTTGTTGTTGTTATTTCAGAAGGCATATAGATTCAGGTCATAGCACAGTATGGGGCAAAGAAAGTAGAAAAGAGGGCACAGAAGACGGAAGGATTTATCAGTTTCACATATCTATCTCCCATATCTAGGCTAGTGGGACTTTGCATTGATTCACCTTCCCAGGCCAGGGCTCCAAACCCAGGCACAGTTGCTGTCTCCATCATCCATGACCAGCTCTCTTTTACTGACCCCAAAATAGGGGTTGTAGTGCATTAGAGAGAAAGCATGGCAGGCCACTAGCCTAGTGGTTACTGGTCCCTATTTTCTCTCACTTTTGGCATGTTTACAGACTTGTTTTCTTAGTTCTGATTTAGAGCCCTGGTCTAGTTTCTCAAATTCACCAGTCATTGCCTAAGGTCAACCATGGTTTGGATCCTAGCTCTTGCTTGGTTAAATCATTTAAATTGAAAGATACACTATTGCACTCAATCCCCATCTCCTTTCTCCCTCTCTCCTTCCCTTTCTCTGTCTCCCTCTCCACCCACCTCCACCTCCCATGCCTCCCACTCTTTTTCTGCCTGAACAGCCTGGCCCTTGATTCCAGGTCTGATCTCTATAATAAATTTTCTTTTTTCTGCAGTACCTAACCAAACAGATCAGAAGACCTCATATCAGTGAACATCCAGTGAGCTTAGCAGTTGATTTTACCTCATCTGTGACCATGCATAATCTTCATTTGACTTTACTGGAAACTATATTTTCATATACTATATTGTGGATAATAATTTTCATATATTGTTGATATAAATAAAAGTCCATTCACAGTTTCTTAATTTACCATTTATCTGTGTATAAGGTAGCTTCCTACATGTAGAATGTAGAATCAAAATTTGCTAAACTACAAGTATGTATTTCTAATTAAAATCTCCATATTTTGATAAAATTAAATCACATAGTTTAACACTTAGCTCTCATTCATTTTAATGCAACTGCCTCCATTTTTATTAATTCATTCTTGAAAATTTTATGAGAAAATGCCAAATGAAGTTTTCACTGATACGACCATGGAAAGGAGGAGGCACTAGTATAAAATCCTGATCCTCTGGAAGCTTATAATCTAAGGAGTGAAACAGACAGGACATAAACAACTCTCCTAACTTCTCACTGACTGGAAATGCAAATAATATTACATTTGAAAATGAAATCTGGTTTTCATAAAGCTTGGGAAATATTTTTACTTTTCAACAGCATATCCTCCAATATCCCAGGCTCATAGGGCATGAAACAATATAATCCTGATTGATAATGTATTATGATCATAAATTTCATAGTTTCATTATTCAGTTTCTTCACTTTTCAGAAAAACCTTTCAATCCTCTCTCTGACTTATTTACAACCAATTAGATGTAGAATATCCTATAATTTGATTACTGTAATGTAGGATTTTATATTTGCATTAAAAAACATTTTAAGTGGATGTTTCCTTAACATTTCTTGTTAACGATAGTCATTTTGTCACAACTTTTCATAGTAATGTGATTCTCACACTTGGGGACCCTTATGCCTCAACCTTACCTACCACATGAGTACATTTCTCTATCCCCCATTTTTAAGAGTTCTCTGTGTAATAAATAATATCTTTCTTCGAATATAAGTCTTTCACTTTAATATTTAGTCTTTATCTTTTTTTTATTACCCAATCTTTATCTGAACTTAGGTTCCAGTGAAGTTCTAAGGTAACTTTCAGCGTTTTTGTTTCAAAAAATAACTCTACCTTTAATTTTATCATATCTTAGTTTTATTTTAGTTCAAATTTGCAATGTTCATTTATCACATGTTAGATTTTTAAATTTTCCCTTGCATGGATTACTCTTTTTTTAAGATTTATTTTTTATTTGAGAGAAAGCATGCTCACCAGTGGGAGGAGGGCAGAAGGAGGGACTCTTCAAGCAGACTCCCCACTGAGCATGGAGCCTGATGCAGGGCTAGATCCCAGGACCCATGAGATCATGATCTGAGCTGAAACCAAAAGTCAGATGCTCAGCTGAGCCACCCAGGTAACCCTTGCATGGATAGGTTACTCTTAAATGTAATCTTACACCTCATCATCAATTATTCCATATACCTTTTGCTATCTTATTGTTATAGATTACAATTAGGCAAATTTTTGAAGCAGCCTTGTTCTTTTTCATAGTCAGACTATAAAATTTTGGAGAGGAACTATAACATATTTCTATAATTTGGGAAATAGCACTAAAGTAAATAGAAAAAACATGAAGAAAATTATAAGAAATAGATTAGGCATGCATCATCAAATATAGATTAACACTGTATCAAATATAGAATAACACTAAAATTTCACAAAGCTTTTTTGGGATTTCATACTTCCTTTTCCTGTTTGTCTATTTTTGTCTTGTTTAATTTTTTCAACTCCTAGATTTATAGACATTTCTGGTTTAGCCTATATCATATCATTCAGGAATTTCTAACATCTTTAAAACACCATTTAAGTCTATTTTGCTCATTAAGAGTTGCTACTTCCTAACTTGATGAGAGGACTGAGGAAAGAATAGGTGTTGACAGTAATTAATTTTCTTGCATGGAGCAGCCACATAGCAACTAATTATTTTTCAGGGGATTTTTTTCATCATTATTTTGTTAAAAATATTTCACTATATTATTTTTCAGCATTGTCAGTTTTCTGACATTGATACAGCTATTAATTTATTCATAAACTGAATTCATTTTCAGTGTCTATTTATGCAGCCTTTTGTTTTTCTTCAAATTGCTTATGTTATTTTCCATATGAAAAATAGATAACTGTCTGTTTGACTAATTTCTTTCCAAATAAAAACTGTATGTCATTCCCTGATGACTCTGTGGAAAATGTAATAATTTAAGAAGATACAGTGGCTTTTGGGTGGAATGTATTTTAAAACCGCTTTAATTTTTATGCTATCTCGAGTGTTACTGGGGTCATGTTAAATTTGGTGATTTTTCCATAACTTAGTAGTTGCCAGAGCAAAATGTTTGAGTTACCTAGGCTAGAGCTAACAATTGCTAGAATCTTCTGATGTGAGCTTTTCCTCAAGACCAGAACAGTTTAGTGAGAAGTCACTGGACAATTTCTTACTAGATACTTGGCAGGCAATAAGGTTGCTCTTGCCAATGGCACTAACCATAGTGACATGTTCAATCAAGAAATGGTCACTTATAGGGGCACCTGGGTGGCTCAGTGGGTTAAAGCCTCTGCCTTCAGCTCAGGTCATGATCTCAGGGTCCTGGGATCGAGCCCCGCATCGGGCTCTCTGTTCAGCAGGGAGCCTGCTTCTCCCTCTCTCTCTACCTGCCTCTCTGCCTCCTTGTGATCTCTCTCTGTGTCAAACAAATAAATAAAAAAATCTTTAAAAAAAATAAAAAGAAAGAAAAGAAATGGTCACTTATATCATTAAAGATGGAGTTCCTCCCTTATTTCCCCTTTGACACTCAGGATTTTTCCGTCAGTTCACATCTCCTTTGCTTTGAGAGATGAGGCTCCTTCAGTCTCTCTCTCAAGTTCAATCCTTCCACACTCAGGGTGGATGCATATAGTGGGTGGGGACACAATTCCTGTGAAAGCTCTACACTGACTCTGCCTATTACATCCCCCAGCACTGGCTTCATTTCTACCTCATTTCCTTTTGCTCCCCTTCCATTTGTCTCTTATTTTCCTTCCTTGTTTTCTTCTTTTCATCTTTGTTGATTTATTTCTGTATTCCATTAGTTAAGCCTAGCCCCCTTCTTTTGTCATTCTTAATGTTTTCTTTCATTTTTTGTCCATTTTTAAAAATAACCTTGACTTCATTGTTCTCTTTTCTTATTTTCAACTTTAGTTTCCATTGTTTAAAAATTTAGTCTGGGTGGAATATTCCTCAGGCTGACTGTGCAAATATTGAATATTTTATTAAAGAATTCATTGTCTTACACTGTTTATATTGATTAACACCGTAAGTTCCTTTCCCATAAATTTTGAAATAAGCATTCTGTTACCTATCTGTTTATGTACTTCCTTCCTTACATAAAGCCATCTTTTAAGTTTCACTCTGCATATGCCTAGGTGATATATTTTGACATTAAGAATACCATTAAATGCCAAATATTCTCTTGAGGAAAACTTTACTGTAGCTAAGAAGAAAATATAACATTTTATTGAATATTCATCAAATGCATACTAGTTAAACAGTTGAGAATCAGTGATAAATTCAGTAAGACTTCAAAACTTCATGAGAATCCAACTACAAGCGTTCTTGACTGAAACAGTGAGTCATTTTGGACAAAATAACTTTATTATTTTGTAAAGTATTATTCTAAATAAGAATTACTAAATACCCGATAGATAATACCCAAGATCCCAAAAATAACATGTTTCTGAAAGTGTCACTGTTAATGGAATTTTATGTTATAAATTTGTTCTATAATGTATAACTATATAAATAGTCTCAAATAGAATCTGGGAGGATTTAAATATGGTCTGTGTGTTGGCCAGTCTTATGACATGTTTAATCAAGAAATGGAACATTATATCAAAGAATTGTGCTTAGTAATTAAAGCCAATCCAGTCATAGATTCACAGTTAACAGATCCAAATATTGGTAGCATAGTCTGGCTCTGATGAGTTTTTTTCCACAACATTTTTAAAATTATTATTCAGAAAGTTTTAGTATAACATCTATTTCAGCCTAGTGAATTCATTGAGGATAATGTTTATGTTTTATTCATTTTGGATCCCCTCCTAGAACTGACTTTTTCTGCTATTACATATATATCGGATGGAATTCACTGCAGGACACACAGCTTTGGGCTATAGGTCAAGTAACAAATATATAACACAAATGCAAATATATAAGTCCATTTGTCATTCTCATTTAACAGTGGAAGCCTTAATATAATTAATTATACAATCCTAGAACAACTATCCCCCAAAACTCTGTTGAGCCAGGTCTCTGTTTATTTCCTCAAACTAAGGACAGGCATACCTCATATTAATTCACTTCACTTTATTGTGCTCCACAAATACTGTGTTTCTTACAAATTGAAAGCCTGTAGCAACCCTGCAAGCCTATTGGCATCAATTTTCCAACAACATTTACTTACTTTGTGTCTCTGTGTCACTTTTTGCTAATTGCCATAATATTTCAAACTTTTTCATGATTATTGTATTTGTTATGTAGATCTGTGATCAGTGATCTTTGATGTTCCTATTGAAATGTTTTTTGATGTTCCATATAATATCCTGAACTTAATGTGAATACATTTTATGTTTTCTGACTGCTCCACCGACCGGCCATTCCCCCATCTCTCTCCCTCTCCTCAGGCCTCCCTGTTCCCTGAGACACAACAATATTGAAATTAAGCCAATTAGTAACCTTACAATGACTTCTAAGTGTTCCAGTGAAAAAAAAGAGTCACTTGACCCTTGATCTTCTTTATAAAGAAGCTAGAAATGATTAAGTTTAGTGAGGAAGGCATGCAGAAAACTGAAATAGGCCAAAAGGCAGGCCTCTTGTGCCAAACATCCAAGTTGTGAATGCTAAGGAAAAGTTCTTGAAGGAAATTAAAAGTGCTAATCCAGTGAACACACTGTTTATAGGAAAGCAGAACAGCCTATATGAAGAGAGTTTCAGGGGTCTAGATAGAAGATCAAACCAGCGACAACATCCCCTTAAGCCAAAGCCTAATCCAGAGCAAGGCTCTAACTCTCAATTCTATGAAGACTTAGAGCAGTGAGGAGGCTGCAGAAGAAAAGTTTAAAGCCACGGAAGTTGGTTCATAAGATTTAAGGAGAGAAGCTGTCATCATAACTTCAAAGTGCAAGGTGAAGCAGTAGTGCTGACGGAGAAGCAACAGCAAGTTATCCAGAAAATCTGGCTAAGATAATTTATAAAGATGGCTACACTAAACTACGTTTTTAGTGTAGATGAAACAACCTTCTATTGGAAGAGGGTATCTAGGATTTTCATAGCTAGAGAAGAGAAGTCAAAAGTTCAAAAATTCAAAGGACAGGCTGAGGACACATGAAAAAATGTTCAACATCACTAACCATCAGGGAGATTCAAATCAAAACCACATTGAAATACCACCTTACACCAGTTAGAATGGCAAAAATTGACAAGGCATGAAACAACAACTGTTGGAGAGGCTGTGGAGAAAGGGGAACCCTCTTACACTGTTGGTGGGATTGCAAGTTGGTGCAGCCACTTTGGAAAACAGTGTGGAGATTCCTCAAGAAATTAAAAATAGAGTTACCTTATGACACAGCAATTACACTACTGGGTATTTACCCCAAAGATACAGATGTAGTGAAAAGAAGGACCACATGCACCCCAATGTTCATAGCAGCAATGTCCACAATAGCCAAACTGTGGAAAAAGCTGAGATGCCCTTGAACAGATGAATGAATAAAGAAGATGTGGTCCATATATACAATGGAATATTACTCAGCCATCAGAAAGGATGAATACCCACCATTTGCATCAACATGGGTGGAACTGGAGGAGATTATGCCAAGTGAAATAAGTCAAGCAGAAAAAGACAATTATCATATGGCTTCACTTACTTGTGGAATATAAGGAATAGCATGGAGGACATTAGGAGAAGGAAGGGAAAAATGAAGGAGGGGAAATTGGAGGGAGATACTAACCTTGAGATACTGTGGACTCCAGGAATCAAACTGAGGTTTCAGAGGGGAGGGGGTGGGGGTATGGGTGAGCCTGTTGGTGGGTATTAAAGAGGGCACAGATTGCATGGAGCACTGAGTGTTATACACAAACAATGAATCATGGAGCACTATATAAAAAACTAATGATGTACTGTATGGTGACTAACATAACATAATAAAAAATTATTTAAAAAAAGATTGTATAGAGCTGAGCTGTCCTTCAGTAATTGAATGGATAAAGAAGATATGGTTCATACATACAATGGAATATTACTCAGCCATCAGAAAGGATGAATACCTATCAATTGCATTGACATGAATGGAATTGGAAGGTATTATGCTAAGTGAAATAAGTCAATCAGAGAAAGACAGTTACATGGTTTCACTCATATGTGGAATATAAGAAATAGCACAGAGGATCATAGGGGAAGGGGAGAGAAAAATGAATGAGAAGAAATCAGAGAGGGAGACAAACCAAGAAAGACTCTTCATTCTTGGAAACAAACTGAGGGTTGCAGACGGGGAGATGGGGGGTGGATGGGGTAACTGGGTGATGAGCATTAAGCAAGGCACGTGATGTGATGAGCACTGGGTGTTATACACAGCTGATGAATCATTGAACACTACACCTAAAATTAATGATGTACTATATGTTGGATAATTGGATTTAAATTAAAAAAATAAAAGATGAAAAAAATTTTTAAAAAGGACAATCTGACTCTCTTGTTAAGGGCTAATGCAGCTGGTGACTTTGAATTGAAGCCATTGCTCATTTTCCATTCCAAAAATCCTAGGAACCTTAAGGATCATGCTAGATCTGCCTGTGCTCTATAAATGGAGCAACAAAGCCTGGATGACAGCACATCTGTTTACTACATGGTTTACCGAATATCCTAAGTTTGCTGTTGAGACCTACTATTCAGAAGAAAATATTACTGCTCACTGACAATGCTCCTAGTCACTCAAGAGTTCTGACGGAGATGTATGATGAAATTAATGTTGTTTTCATGCGCATGAACATAACATCCATTCTGCAGCCCATGGATCAAGGAGTAATTTTTACTTTTAAGTCATATTATGTAATAAATACATTTTGTAAGGCTCTAGCTGCCCTTGATAGTGATTCCACTGATGGATCTGGGCAAAGTTGGTTAAAAGCCTTTTGGAAAGGATTCCCTGTTCTAGGTGCCATTAAAAACATTCATGATTCATGGGAAGATGTCAAAATTATCAACATTGACAGGAGTTTGGAAAAAGTCGATTCTAGCCCTCATGAATGACTTTGAGGATTTTAAGACTTTAGTGGAGGAGTAACTGCAGATGTGGGTGGAACTAGCAAGAGAACTAGAATAAGAACTGGAGCCGGAAGATATGACTCAATGGCTGCAGTGTCATGATAAAACTTGAATGGATGAGGAGTTGCTTCTTTTGGATGAGCAGAGGAAGTAGTTTCTTGAGATTGAATCTACTCCTGGTGAAGATGCTGTGAAGACTGTTGAAATAACAGCAAAGGATTTAGACTATTACATAAACTTAATTGATGAAGCAGGGGCAGAATTTGAGAGGATCGACTCCAATTCTGAAAGTTGTACTATGGATAAAATGCTATCAAACAGTTACAAATACAGAGAAACCATTTGTGAAAATCAACGTGGCCGACTTCACTGTTGTCCTATCTTAAGAAATTGCCATAGCCACCCCAACCT
The DNA here is from genome assembly GCA_028646535.1 of Procyon lotor. NCBI lineage: Eukaryota > Metazoa > Chordata > Mammalia > Carnivora > Procyonidae > Procyon > Procyon lotor. Next base: position 8,594 of record JAQQSY010002575.1, read on the forward strand.
TCAGCAACTACTAGCCCGATCAGTTAGCAGCCATCACCATGGATGCAGACCCACCACCAGCAAATATTATGATTTTCTGAAAGCTCAGTTAATGGTCACCATTTTTAGCAATAAAATATTTTTAATTGAGCTATGTACATTGGGTTTTTAGATACAATGCTATTGCCTACATAATAAGCTACAGTACAGTATAAACATAACTTTTAGGTGCACTAGGAAAACAAAAAATTCATTTGACTCACTTTATTGCAATAGTCATTTTATTGCAGTGGTCTGGAACGAAACCCACAGTATCTCCAAAGTATGCCTGTAGCTCATTTTAAAACTTGCAGTGAATAAACCAACAAGGTTTTTCTTTCTGCTATGCCTATTGGATTATAATTTTTCCTGTTTACTCTTAAGAAAACTACATGTATAATACTCATAGAAGGACTCAAAGGGTATGACACGCTCAAAAGCTTCCATTCTCAATGGTAACAATGTATGTTCAACAAGCCACCTAATTTATTGTTGGTTCCTTTACTGATAATTTTAAGCCAAAGTTTCTAGATATCATATTTTATATAAAAGCAGGCTTTTGCCATGACTGCTCCAATAGTGGTGTCACTCAAGATCTTTAAAACTTTATAGAAAAAAATGTTGAAAATTACTTTATTTTGTAAATTTCATTGATTCGTTCTAAAGTTTTGCTTCTTTGGCCAGGAACCCATTGGAGATTAGCTGGCCCAAGATCAGTCTAAACCCCACAAGGTATGCTTCGAGAGAATATGTTTCCTCAGAAATGTGATAAGATTGAGACTGGGAGACTCATTTTCCCACAGATAACAAATTTCATGGCATAAATCTTTTCTTTATTCTTCAATCAACATCCTCTCTCCATTGTTTATTTATTTTTTTTTTGCTTTTAAAAATTAGTTGTCTGAGTTATATCTCTGTCCTATATAAGCCAGGGGCACTTGTGGTTGTTAACCAAGAATGCATATAAGACACGTGTAAATTATTATATCTCTGACCTCATCTCAAATGCACTGAACCCAAGTATCCAACATTAAGCCTGAAAACACCAAACCCAAAAATAAATTCAGAATGGATTAAGGACCTAAGTATGAGACATGAAACCATTAAAATCCTAGAGGTATAGGCAATACACCTCTTAGGCATTGGTCATAGCAACTTCTTACCAGATTTGTTTCTCGAAGCTGGGGAAAGAAAAGCAAAAATAAATTATTACGAATCATATTATGCCTCCATTAGAAAGGATGAATATCCAACTTTTGTATCAACATGGATGGGACTGGAAGAGATTATGCGGAGTGAAATAAATCAAGCAGAGAGATCCATTTACCTTACGGTCTTACTTACGTGCTGAGAATAAAGGAAAACATGGAGGGCATTGTGAGAAGGAAGGGAAAGGTGAATGGGGGGAAATTAGAGGGAGAGATGAACCATGAGAGACTGTGGACTCTGAGCAATAAACTGAGGGTTTAGGAGGGGTGGGGGTGGGGGGTGGGGCGAGCCTGGTGATGGGTATTGACAAGGGCACGTATTGCATGGAGCACTGGATGTGGTGCATGAACAATAAATCTTGTAACATTGAAAAAATAAAATAAACATATTTGGGGAATAAAAAAAAGAATCATATAAAAATAAAAAGGCTGTGCACAGTGAAGGAAACAATCAACAATACTAAAAGTCAGTCTACAGAATGGGAGAAGATATTTGGAAATGATGTACCTGATAAAAGGTTAATATCCAAAATCTATAAAGAACTTAAAAAACTTAACACCCAAAAATGAATAATCCAATTAAGAAATGGGCAGGAGGCACGAACAGATATTTCTCCAAAGACATACAAATGGCCAACAGACACATGAAAAGATGCTGAACATCACTCATCATCAAGGAAATACAAATCAAAACGATAATAAAATATGTCACACTTATCAGAATGGCTAAAATCAGCAACACAAGAAACGAGGTGTTGGCGAAGATGTGGAAAAAGGGGAACACTCAAAAAAAGTTAAAAAAAAGGAACACTCAGGCACTGTTGATGGTAATACAAACTGGTACAGCCGCTCTGGAAAACAGTATGGAAGTTAGATAGAGGTACAGAGTATAATGCTAAATGAAATAAGTCAGAGAAGGACAAGAACCATATGATTTCATTCATATGTAGAATTTAAGAAACAAAATAAAGAAGCCAAGGGGGAGAAAAGAAAAGAGAGAGAAAGAGAGAGAGAGAGAGAAGCCAATAACCACACTCATAATTGTAGAGAACACACTGAGGGTTACTGGAGGGGAGGAGAGTGGGAGGATGGGTGAAACAGGGGTGGGGATTAGGGAGGGCACTTTTGATGAGCCCAGGGTGATGTGCAGAAGTGTTGAATTACTAGTATAACACTGTATGTCAATTAACTGGAATTAAAATTAAAACTTAAAATAATGTTCAAGGAAAAATGAAAAAAATAATGAAAAAGTGAAAGTGGTCCAGAGATACCTAAAATAAAAAAAATTAATGCTACATACATCACATTGTATGAAATGTTGACAATGATTTTAAATTCCTCTGAGAATGTTGACAATGATTTTAAATTCCTCTGAGAATATTGAGCCTTTTAAACTTGAAAGATCAAGACTTCAGAGGTGAATCAGCTCTTATGAATTCCTAAAAATCAGCCAATATAACGTGGAATAAGTCTTTCAGGAAGAAAAACAAGTTGGTGGCAGACTAGGGATTTTAATGTTATAGTTACCTGGCAGTGTCTGACAGGATTCTAGGTACACCCTTGCCTTTCGATAAATAATATTTACTACATTTAGTCCAACCTCCTTTTAATTTTTAAAATTTTTTAACGATTTTATTTATTTATTTGAGAGAGAGAACACGTGTAGTGGGGAGAGGCAGAGGGAGAAGGCAGGAGAGAAGGGATCATGACCTGAGTCAAAGACAGACAACTGACTGAGCCCCAGGCACCCTTCACCTTTTGTTTTAAATGTGAAGTTATTGGTACTTTATGAATTGAGAGAATAACCTGTACTTTTAAAAATTCTATAACATTTTTGTTCTTTTATAATAACATGTATTAAGTACATCATCATACTACCTTATGCCAGCCACTTGGTTCATCGTCCTCATAAAAATGCTATGAGAAATAAAATCAATAGAAGGTGTGTACAAAGAGACTTATTGCAAGGAATTGGCTTATGCAATTTTGGGGGCTGGCTAGACAAGTCTCGTATCTGTCAGACAGGCAGTCAGGAACGGCAGATTGATACTCTTGAGTGTGAACTGAAACTCTAGTCCACAGAGGAAATCTCTCGTCAGTTCTATTCTTACACCCTTTCACCAGAATGACTCTGGTCCACCTAGATTATTCAGGATAATCTCACTTACTTAAAGTCAGCTGTTTATGGGCTTTAAGCACATCCAAAAATTGTTTCCAGCAACTCTAAAATTAGCGTTTGGTTGATTAACTGGGGACTATAGTGTAGCTATGCTGATGCATAAAACTAATCATCACATGCAGGTACTTTTATTGTTCTAATTTCCCAGATTTAGGAAATTGAGAAATTTAAAGAAATTGCTACAACTAGTAAGGGATAGACAGTGATTTGAAACCATATCTAACCTCAGAGCCTGTATTATAAAATGCAGATGCTAAACGGGAAAATTGGCAGTCAGCCATTCACTTAGCAAACAAAGGAATGCTGCAGGTGCACGTGCATGAACATGCATGCATGGACGCATGAACTACCAATGCCACCGTTCAGCTATTTGTGTAAAAAATGATAAAGAAACATTTAGGACACTTGAATGAGTTTATTAATATTGTGGAGACTGGCCAGTATTTTCATTAATTCAGTTAAGTTAATTTTCTTTTTGGAGCCATGAAAAATTGTCTGTTCATTATAAATTAGAGTAATCTTGGAAATAATGTGACAGTCAATCATCATTTAACAAAACTGAAATAAAATGTCAAGAGTAAACTATAAAAGACAATGGGATCACTCATAGTAATACTGTCAGTTTAAACCGGAGAAAACAGTGTGATTTCTAACATTATCAGAATTAGGTAGTAAGTGAAATACAAATGTGAATCTGTACAGTATTGGATTTAATTTATTGGGTTTATGCATATTGGATTAATGAACGAGTGGCAGAAATTTGTAAAGCAGTCATTTCAACACAGCACATAGATTAGACAATGGCAGTTAAAGAAGTATTTATTATTCTATTATTACTGATAGAGTTTGTGATACATTTCGTTTTTCTGTGAATGTTCAAAATTTCGTCTACCTCTGAAATACGTATCTACTTTGAAAAATAGGAGAGCATAGGTGGAGAACATCGGCTCCCCACAGAGTTCTAGGAAAAGATAAGGAGAGAGAAAAAGCAAAAACGAGGTACAATCACCAAAAAACCCTATGAAAGGCATTTGTTCTAGAATTTCACATGTTCCAATAACACACTAGCTTTAAAGTTTAAATCATTTGTGCATGGCTTGTTTCAAAATTCTATTATTTTACTTTTGTTCAGATATCAGAAAAATTCCCAATTAAACTGAACATGTTCTTGAATAGCATCCCAGCTCTTGTTACCTTTTTTATAAAGTCTTACGTAGCAAGCAAGACATCTTCTCTACAAATCTTCATTTTACTTATACTAAGTCTTTGTTGAGCTTGAGATATTGCTCCTAGGCTATAAGAAACTTCTTTCTAGATCCCAAATCAGCATAACATGCTTACGCCCTATTACTTTCCAACACAAACATCTTCTAGTCCTACTGGGCTACTTGTCATCATCCCAGTGTATCATACACATTCCCAGACCCAGAGCTCTGCTGACCCTATAGGCCTCATATCTTCCTTCTTCCTCATCACATACCTGAATCTTCTCCACATACAAGACCAGATCATATGAAATCTCTTCTAGTCTGATCTCTCCTTCCACTGAACTCAGGTAAGAGATCAAATCTGAAAGGGCTTGAATCCCTT
>JAQQSY010002576.1:0-13587 GCA_028646535.1 Procyon lotor
TGACCTGAGCTGAAGGCAGAGGCTTTAACCCACTGAGCCACCCAGGTGCCCCTCAAGCTGTATTTCTTGGAATAATAGGTATTTCCATGACTAACTAAGTTTTAGAAACAGTAGGGTAAATAAAGTAGAGCAAATTTCCTTCCTACAGAAATTCTCAACGACTGTTCTCAGTGAATCTATAGGAAAACTGTTCCTTAAACATTTTTTTTCTCTCTTTTCTCCTAGGACACCTTTACGATCTAGAAATCTGCAAAATAAATTTGGTAGACACAATTATGGAGGCATAGACCGACTATGTTTTATTGACCTCTTAGGAAAATTTTGAGAGTGAAAAGAGGTGTCATTACTATTTATGCTGGGAAAAAAGGCATAAACTGCAACCAGGACGTCCTGGATGGCTGTAGGGTCACCACATAGAGGCATAAAACAAAACGTTCTGAGGGTTAACAATAATAGTAAGGCAGGCATAATCCTGCGCCCCAACTTGACTGCTATAACATTTAAAAGGATGAGTATTATTCTGTGTTTCTAGAAGGCAATAGTAATATCAATGACAACAATGATATGAGAGGAAAATTGCATGGGGGAAGATTTTTACACAATATAAAAAGGAAATTCCTAGCAACTTGATCTGTCCAAAAAGGGAATGGCTTCTGTTAGGAAGATGTGGCCCAACCCTCCCTCCCAAGAGGTATTCACACAGAGGCGAGCTGTTGACCAGTGGGGGATGCCAGATGAGCTAGGCGTACATGACTTTCAAGAAACAACTCATATTTTTATGATTCTATGGTAATACTATTAGGAACTTATTACCAAGCCCTGAGACATCACTGCAATTTAATCCAAGTAAATGTGATTGTTTCAAGGGAGAACTCAAAATGTCTTATAATCCAACTTTTTCCAATTAACCACTTGCCCAAAGACACACGAAGAATACACTACTGAACAAATGAAACATCATCAAACTTGAGGAACTTAGCTTCACACAACTTAAACCACACTGAACACTGCCATGAGCTCTTGGTCTCAAAGAGGTCACTGCATTTATGTAAAAATTAATGCCCTGGAAATTTCCAGGGGCAGTGCTGCTAAAGCTAAAGAATTGGGAGGTTCAGACTTAGATACAATTTACAGATGAACAAAATGTAGAGAGTAAGGAAACTTGCAGGTCATTCTAATTTGGTTTATTCATTTCCTCATAAGAACATAGGCCTAGGGATATAAAATATATTGCCCCAAATCACATAAGTTAAAAGCAGTTAAAATCATAATCTACGTATGAATTCTGAGTAGGACATGTATAGAAGGTTAAAATTATTTTAACTATTCTCACACAAGACAATAGCACATCTTAACAATTAAGAAGCATTTTCAGGTACTGTAAGGTGCCAGGTTCCCTAATTTTATCAAGATAGATAGTTATATACATGGTTTCTGAAATAAATCTCTAATCCTTCTAGTTCCCAGAAGAGGAAATTCAAAATAAGGGTAATACAGAGGTAGTTAATCTTTTCAGCTTTAACGTTCCTTACTAATAATATATTATATAGTAATATGTAGTATATGCAATATAATATATATACTAATATAGACTTCATTTATATGTTATAATAAACATATTTAATATATACTACATATTAATATATACTGTATATTAATATATATTATAAACATATTTAACATATACTATATATTAATATTATAATATATATAATATTTAATATATACTATATATTATATATACTATTATATATATTATATATACATATATTACTATATTATTATTATTACATATTACTATATTATATAGTATATGTAGTTTATGCAATATAATATACTAATATAGACTTCATTTATATGTATATATATTATATATATATAATATATATATTACTATATTATATAGTAATATGTAGTATATGCAATATAATATATATACTAATATAGACTTCATTTATATGTTATAATAAACATATTTAATATATACTATATGTTAATATATAGTATATATAGTATATATTATATATATAATATAATATTATATATGTTTATAATATATATTAATATATTAATATATAATATATTATATATTATTATTTATTATTATATATTAATTATATATTATATATTATATAATTAATATTATAATATAATATATAATATTTAATATATACTATATATTAAATACTATATATAATATTTAATATATACTATATATTAATATATACTATATATTAATATATATAAATATATATAAATATATAGTAATATAGACTCAAAATTTCCCATTTTACCGGTGAGAAGGTAAATGGTGTGGCCAAAGTCAAACAGCTAAAGTGGGAAGAACTAGAATTCCAACTCCAGTCATACTACTTGAAAACAGGTTCAGTAGTATTTCTATTATGTTTGCCTGCCCCCTAGAATAGTTGTGGTTTAGCCAAAGCTATTTTTGATTTCTCATTGTACTACAGCATCTTAATCAAATGACACAGAAACACAGGACAGAAACCCCACTTTTAGAGGACCCATCTGTCTTCAGGCCTTCACTCACCCTAAATCAAGCCACTGAAGCCAGAGCCTTGGGCAGCTTTCAATAAGTATCTCGGGGAAAACAAATGAACAAATGAAAGAACACAATCAGTTGGATTCCTACACGTGGGGATCCTCCATCGAAGACGCATTTCTCATTTCCTCTTGTCTTGAGAAGGAAAATAAGGCATTCTGCCAGACACCTGGCTTCCCTGTGGGTTTTCCTAAGGTTCACTAAAACCACACAATGGCAAGGTGCCTATGTCCAAAACTATCTGAGAGGCATCATAGGGGAGGTGGTGACCTCCTCTAAAGGGGTACGGGGAGGAGAAACAGAAAAGTAGAAATGATCCGAGGTAGCCTCAACACAAAGAATCCAAGCACAGTTACCAAACAGGTGGTGGGAGGGTCATCTTTCAAAACACATGTGTGATGAATAAAACACAGTAGTTCAATGAAATGAACATTTCTTTTAATTAGGTCAATGGGTTATAGATTAAGCGATGAAGTGGTAGGGAAAAAAGATGGGTTAGTTAGGAGATAAAAACAAAGTAACACACAGAATGGCTCTTCATAGAAATGAAGGCGGTAGGAAAGCACCAGGCTCTCAGGCTGTTACTGCTTGATCTTCCTCTAGCCCGAAACCAGAGGATGGGAGTTGAGAATTAGTACACAGGGACTTTTAGTTAGGAGACTCTGGGAATTCACACTTGAGCACTGAGAGAGGATGGGCTGTAGGTTGATAGCAGCTTTATGGAGCTTCCGCTGGTTTTCCCACAGTGAGAAGTTTCTGGTATATCTGAACAGAGTGCTGGACACCTATCAGCACTCTTAGCAAACTGCCTCTATGCTTCTCTCATGAAAGAGGAGCAGATGGGGTGCCCCTGTTAATCTCAAGGGACAGATTGCTAGTGGGACGTTTTCTCAGAGGCGGGGCAGAAGGCTCAGAGGTGCTGAGGTAGAGGAAATTCACAGCTCTGATCTCTTAATTATCCAATATCACACTTGTCACATATGTGTAGGACATCTCGGTGCAAAGGTAGCCAGACCTTGGCTCTGTTTACCTTAAAAATGGATCTCTGGATTCACCCAGGGGGCTTTGGTCATCGGAGGTCTAAAGTGGACTCCAGAGACAATGCCAACAACAGGTAGCCTCACTGCGATTGGTGGCTAAGTGCTGTTCTGTATCCTAGAACCTTTCCTTTAGGAGTCATTTCTTGTACAGATGGATAAATAAAGCTACGGCTTTATTTATCACCTCACTATCAGCTGCTCCAAAGAAAAATCGGGGAGTTCAGAGAACCCTTGCCTGCAGAAGTGAAAGGGATACTGTCAAAGCAGAGTCTGTCTGAGAGCTGACCCTGTGTCAGAAATGCTACGGAGAAATGCCCGTTCATGGCCAACAGACACATGAAAAACTTCTCAACATCACTGCGCGTCAGGGAAATATGAATCAAAACCACAATGAGATACCACCTCGCACCAGTCAGAATGGCTAAAATTAGCAAGTCAGGAAACAACAGATGTTGGCGAGGATGCGGAGAAAGGGGAACCCTCCTACACTGTTGGTGGGAATGCAAGCTGGTACAGCCACTCTGGAGAAGAGTATGGAGGTTCCTCAAAAAGTTGAAAACAGAGCTACCCTACGACCCAGCAATCACACTACTGCGTATTTCCCCAAAGGATACAAACAGTGATCCAAAAGGGCACTTGCACCCCAACATTTATAGCAGCAGTGTCTACAATAGCCATACTGTGGAAAGAGCTCAGATGTCCATGGACAGATGAATGGATAAAGAAGATGTGGTATATATATACAGTGGAATACTGTGCAGCCATCAGAAGAATTAAATCTCACCATTCGCATGTGGATAGAACTAGAGGGAATCAATGCTAAGTGAAATAAGTCAATCAGAGAAAGACTATTGTATGATTTCACTCATATGTGGAATTTAAGAAACAAAACAGAAGATCATAGGGGAAGGGAGGGAAAAATAAAATAAGATGAAATCAGAGAGGGAGACAAACTATAAGAGACTCTTAACTAGGCTGCCTGGGTGGCTCAGTCCTTAAGCATCTGTCTTTGGCTCGTGTCATGATCCCAGGGTCCTGGGATCCAGCCCTGCATCAGGCTCCCTGCTCATCAGGGAATCTGCTTCTCCCTCCCTCTGCCTCTTCCCAGGCTTGTCTGTGCTCTCTCTCTCTCTCTGTATCTCTCTCTCTCTCTCAAATAAGTAAATAATTCTTTTTTTAAAAAACAAGACTCTTAACTATAGGAAACAAACTGAGGGTTGCTAGAGGGGAAGTGAGTGGGGGCATGGGGTAACTGGGTGATGGGCAGTACGGAGGGCACTTGATGAAATCAGCACTGGATGCTGTATGCAACTGATGCATCACTAAACTACCTCTGAAACTAATAATGCAGTGTATGTTAATTAATTGAATTTAAATAAAAAATATAAAAATTAAAAAAAAAAGGAATGCTGTGTGACAGCCACCATGTCTAGCTCCTGACTGTAGAAGACCTTTCCCCACCTTATTTCTCTCCACTTTGTCATCCAAATGAAAAGCTTGCCACTTAGGGATCCTTTTTAAAATTAGAGAATCTTGTTAAAGTGCATTTTAAAAAGTACAATAAATGATCACTACATAATGTAAAGGCAAGCTAACAAAAAAAATTTTCTTAAACCTCATCCTGAGCTAATCTTGGTATTAACTTTACAGGTTTTTTCCTATTGTATATATTAATATACATAGATTTAGACTGTATACATCACACATAAATTAGATATGTGTATGTATTGCTTTTACAAATGAGATGTTCTTCCCTTAGGATAGTAGGATGATCTTTAAAAGTCACTAAATTGTGTGTGTGTGTGTGTGTGTGTGTGTGTGTGCATGAAAATCTGTGGAATCATAGATTATAAGAGCTGGAAGAGATGTAAGATACATCTATCCAAACTTTGACTACAACCCCATACTAAAAATACATTTTATATTCCAATTCAGTACACATATTCATATTTGTTATACACACACCCGAAACAAGAGTTTCATGCAACAACACTTATCCTTACTATAAGAAGCACTCTAATAATTTCTATTTTCCTTTTATTATATTTTAAAAATGCCACTGATAATACCAAATACTGGCAAGGATGTGGAGCAGCAGGAACTCCCTCATTGCTGGTGGAATGCAAAATGGTACAGCCACTTTGGAAGACAATTTGGTGGTTTCTCACAAAACTAAACTTATCACATGATCCAGTAATTGAACTGGATCCAGCACTCCTTGGTATTTACCCAAAGGAGTAAAAACTTATGTCCACATAAAAATCTGCACTCCCATATTCACAGCAGCTTTATTCATAATGCCAGAAGTTGGAAGTAACTAAGATATCTTTCAGTAGGTGAACAGATAAATAAACCACAGTACATTCAGACAGTGGGATATTATTCAGCACTAAAATGAAAAAAAGGTATTCGGCCACGAAGAAACATGGATGGACCTTAAGTGCATGTTACTAAGTGAAAGAAGCCAGCCTGAAAAGGTTACGTGCTATATGATTCCAACTACAACATTCTGGAAAAGGCAGAGCTATGGAGACAGTAAAAAGATCAGCAGTTGCTAGGGGTTGGGTGGGAGAGAGATGAAAAAGCAGAGCACAGAGGATTTTTAGGATAGTAAGAGTATTCTGTATGATACTCTAACGATGGATTCAAGTCATTGTATATTTGTCCAAACCCAAAGAATGTAACCACCAAAAGTGAACCGTAACATAGACGATGGACTTTGGATGAGTATGATGTGTCAACGTAAGTTCATCAGTTGTAACAAATGTCTCACTCTGGTGCCGGGTGTTGATAGTGGGGGAGGCCGTGCATGTGTGGGGAAGGAACTCTATGAGATGTCTCTGCACCTTCCTCTTAATTTTACTGGGAACCTAAAATTGCTCTAAAGAAAGTCTCCAAAAAAAAAAAAAAAAATGCCGGTGGTGGAGATCTTCTGTGATTTATAACTCACTACTGGGTTGTGATCCAAAGTCTGAAAAAAACCTCATCTCACTAAACCTCTTCTTTTAAGAACCAAACTGGGGCTCAGAGAAAGTACGTGATTTCTGAAGATCACACGGTGAATGGCATTGCCAAAATGAGGATCAGATCTGGTAGACAGAGGAGCATGTGTTTGTGTGTGTTGCACACAGTACCCCAAGATACATAGGAAAATGCTCAACATTTTCCATAAGAAAAATAAAATTAACATATTAGCTAATTTACGATTCATGAGTTAACTTCCTCCCATGGTTTTATAATTTTCTAAGGCCAGCTGGTCCAGCCAACTGAATACAGATCAAGCTATTACAGATACAAACCAGTAGGTAGGAAAAGTTTAAGCCACAGCACTGTGGAGTGTATGAGATTATCACTCTGTAGGTTGGCAGAGGATCTGGACTTTATGAACATCAGTTACTTTCTTTAACTGTAAAATGGAAATGACTGCCCTATGCAAATGAAAGAATGTCAGACAGAACTCCAAAAAGCTTTGTTTCTTCATTTGCCAATTCCAGTGCAGGCTAAGAGAGAGTCAAGCTGGTAACTCCATGACCGCAGCTGCTTCGGTCTGTACCAGCGTCTCCCCTCCCCAACCCCCCTGCCCCCGCCCCCCTGCACCCCGTGCCTTCCAGGCCAGCAGAGCAGGAGAAAAAGAGCCAGAGGCTGCCTTGATGGCTCTTAAATGTGCTGGCCCAGCAACAAGAGTAATATCTATTCGTGGCTTGTTGTCTAGACCCAGGGACTGGCTGTACCTACAAGCAAAAGGACCTGGAAAATGTGGAGGAGTCTAAGGATATTCCATGAACAGTAAATGTCACTCCCTCCTCAGGGAATTATACCAAAATGGATAGAAACCGACTAACTATAATGAGCTACGGAATGCACATTCTTCAGCTTCAATAGTATAAAACTGAGCATCCAACCTATCATTATGATTAGTGTTTCTGTTTTTCAAATTGTGATCTGGGGGCATGAACAATAAATTTTTAAAAGCTAAACACCTATTATAATTGGCCCGACCTCTAACAACCAATGAAGCAGCCTGTCAAGGAGCTATAATGTTTTATGTCCATTGAGGCCCCAAACTATATTACAATCATATATAGAAACTACACTCCATTGAGCAAGGTATTTTTAGCATGGTTTTCAAAGCATCATTGAGCTGGAAGAATTTGAGGCAGTAAAGTTAGCCGCTATCTTCATTTTGTCCATTAAGTAAAATCAGCTGGATCCTAAAAGGAAGTGATACCAGTTATCAGAAGCAAAAGCAAGCTTCCTCAAGAGACCTGATGTGCCTTTCAGGATATGGGCGACAGCTTTGGCATTTAGAATTGAACAATATGGTTTGGTTAACTTACCAGCCCATTTATCTTGTAATAATAGAAAATATAAAAATCTCTCTGAAGACCATGGATATAAAGAATTCTCTGACATACAGCTTAAACCTCCCAATGTACATAAACTCCTTTCACTTTTTTGGACTTTACTCATCCAGACTTTAAAGTCAGAATTAGATGATTCTGTACGTGTGTGTGTATGCATGAAAACACGTGCATGTGCAAATGTGTGGATGGGGAGCATCAAGAGAAAGCATACGACTAACTCATGATGATAGGCTAGAATGAAGTTTTGCTTCAAATCTTTCCGTTTCCTGTAAGAGGATTATGGATTTGCAACCCCGTCATGTAATTTTGCAATGCTTCTAGAAGGAACAGGTGGAGTAGATATCCCCGCCTCACTAACTCTGGCCAATGGAATCTGGCAGAAGTGACAGAATGATAGTTCTGAGAGAACTATCATTCTCTCTTAGGACCTTAGTATTAGTATTCTCTCTTAGTATTCTCTCTTAGGACTCTTAGTAAGAGACCCGGTCCTCTTGCTCTTCTCCCACCCGCCAGGAGGAGAGGATGATGGGTAGCTGTCGTAGAACGAGAGACACATGGGCAGACGTGAACCCAACCCAATTACAGGCAGAGCTGACCCAGCCATCCCGTGGACCCAGGAGAGAAAAAAAAAATAAATTGAGGTTGTTGTAAGCACTGAGATTTGGGGTTGTCTATTATGCTGTATTAATGGAGAAAAACCTAACTGATACAAATGTGGAAGACACAGAAACAGAATCTTTTTCCTAAGTAATTTATTTCCAGAATTCCTTCTATAAATTCCCGTCTTGAGACATAAAGCCTCTTGAAAGGAGGTAGAAAAAGAATAGAAAGAAAGGCCATGGAAATTAAGGATAGTTGTCCTAGGAGGATCTATAAAATAAAATGTAGAAGCTGAAACAGATTAGATGGGTATAGATGCATGCATATAAATTCTTAGGAGCTGGGGTGCCTGGGTGGTTCAGTCGGTTAAGCGTCTGCCTTCAGCTCAGGTCACGATCTCAGGGTCCTGGGATCGAGCCCCACATTGGGCTCTGCTTTTCCCTCTCCTGAAGCCCCTCTCCCTGCTTGTGCTCTCTCTATTTCTCTCTCTCTCTCTAAAATAAATAAATATTTTAAAAAATTCTTAGGAGCTGCTGATATACTCAGAGCTGGAAAAATTATATAATAATAATAAAGAGAAGGAGTTTAGTTTATGAAGAATATGGGCAAGAAAAATCTCAAGTTTTTAAACAGTGTTGTCCTTGATGATGATAAATCTTGACTTAAGTTTTCGAATTCTGAAAGGCTAATCAATACTTAACAGGTTTTATAGAAGAGACAAGGCACTTGAGAAAGAAAAACATAACGGAGACACTGCCAAGACAAGAGTTCCACCTTGAAGGCGAATATGTTATAATGAAAAAAAAAGAAGAAGAAGAAAAAGATAATTCAGAATTTAGTGCATTACAAATTCTACAATCTATAAAAATTTCCTTGCGTTACTTTTAATTTTTAGGAATAGGTCTGCCTAGGAGTTACAGATAACCTAAAGTAAGAGTGGTTTAAACATAGTAGGATTTCTTCTTATAGAAAACATTCCAGGACAATACACACAGGGCTGAAATGGCTCATTATTATGCCGCAGGCCCAGGACCTTCCTACCTGCTTGCTCCATAGTCTTAGTACACAGGTTTCCCTTTTAGCTCTAAGATGGCTTCCTGATCTCCAGCCATCACATCCGTATCCAGGAAGCAGAAAAGAGGAAAAGATGAAGGAAGCTATATCCTTTCTTTGTGGGATGCTTCCCAGATGTCCCATGTGACATTTTAGCTTTTATCACACTGCCTAGAACTTAGATTCACAGGTAGCTTTAAAGGAATGCATCCAGGTGAGAAAAATGGGGGTTCTATTATTAAAGAAAAAGGGAATAATGGATATAGAAGATGAGTAGCCTTTGCTACCATTTTTATTGTGTTGAGAGTGTAACATATAAGTAAGACACAAGCAGTCCTTCAACAGCCTGCCCTCAATCACCATGGCAGGCAAGACAAGAAACAGAGAAAAAAAACAACAACATTTCACTTCAAGAGCTAAACAAAACACTGACAACATTAACTCACAGAATCCCAGCATACATAAAACTGAGGTGAAATCTACAAATGTTCCTTCCTTCCTTCCTTGGTGATGATTAAAATACAAAATCCAAAAAAAAATCCAAAATTCAGTAATCTCTAACATTATCCAAAACACCTTACGAGTCACATCAAGAAGGGTTGGTGGGCTACATGGATTAAGGAAGCTTGCTTTAGACAAAACACATTAATCTTCATCACTAGCATTAATGGCCTAATTTGGGGAAAAGAGGCACTTAGTTACAATTAAGAAGGTTTGGTTAACATTAAGGTAAACCATTAATTGACATTAATCTTTTCCTGTATATATAATACATATTTTGAATGTGCATAATTATTTATGTATATTGTATGTTTCTTCCAATTAAAAGTATATGGTTTAGGGGCGCCTCGGTGGCTCAGTGGGTTAAGCCTTCGGCTCAGGTCATGATCTCAGGGTCCTGGGATCGAGCCCCGCATCGGGCTCTCTGCTCAGCAGGGAGCCTGCTTCCCCTGCTCTCTCTGCCTGCCTCTCTGCCTACTTGTGATCTCTCTCTGTTGAATAAATAAATATTTTTTAAAAAGTATATGGTTTATCAATGACAATGTAAATAGTGGGCATATAGCAAACACTTGTGACATACCAGACGCCCTACTATGCACCTGACATTATCATTTTGTTTAATTCCTTTTTCAAAAATAAACCTAGAAGAAGAGACTATTAGATCTTCCAAATTACAGAAGAGAAACTCAAATGGGTAACTAGCTCACGGTCACACATTTCTCAGTGATGGACGTGAAACCAGGATACAAATTTAAATCCCTCTGAGAAGACTCAATCTTACCCACTCCTTTATTGCAACACATATCTTTTTTTTTTTTTTTAAAGATTTTATTTATCTGACAGAAACACAGCAAGAAAGGGAACACAAGCAGAGGGAATGGAAGCAGGAGAAACAGGCTTCCTGCCGAGCAGGGAGCCCGATGTGGGGGCTCCATTCCAGAACTCTGGGATCATGACCTGAGCCGAAGGCAGACGCTTAACGACTGAGCCACCCAGGCGCCCCCTGCAACACATAGCTTAAGGAAAACAGCACATATTTTGGAGATAACTAGCTAATTACATATTTGCCTTTATTTTTATACTTCCTCTTTCTCTTATCATATAGAGCTATCAGGGTGCCTGAGTGGCTTAGTCAGTTGAGTGTCTGCTTTCGGCTCAGGTCATGATCTCAGGGTCCTAGGATTAAGCCCCACATAGGGGCTCCCTGCTCAGTGGGGAAACTGCTTCTCTCTCTGCCACTCTCCCTGCTTGCGCTCTCTATGACAAATAAATAAAGTCTTAAAAACATAAATAAAATATAGACCTATCTCATGCATTAGAGTTATGCCAAATGCTCCTGGAAACTGGAAAAATGGAAAACTGGAAAAATGTGCCCGATGGGTGGGGCACTGTGCATGCAATGTGTGAACAAAAATTGGGATGTCAGAGTAGCAACACATCTTCAGGCATGCCTGGAGCTTAGGTCCAACTTCAGAATACACTGGAATATATATTCCAGTTTCCCCTGAAATATTCCTCTGCATATATATTCAGAGTTTCCCCAGAAACTCTTTGGACAGTTTCCACTGGCATCTTTGGGGACATATCATTTGATATTTTCTCTACTGGTGGATTTCATTATTTTATGGAGAACCACTGAACTGTCAAAGAAGAAAAGAATAAATTCTACAGATTAAAGCAAAACAGAATGAAATAGAATACAAATACAAAAGAGATCTTTATTATAACTGTCACTAAAAAGACTGAAAATGAGAAATATTTTTGGATTATCTTTAAGCCAGTATTGTGACACACTAGACTCAGAGACTTTAATTTACTCATGTCATTAAAATTATCTTAGCCATTTGGAATTTTACATGCCTTACATTTAGTTTTAGGGACTGTGGCATGATGGTACCATACTGCATAAATCACTTGCAGTGCTTTGGATAAAATGTTCACTGTTAAGTAGTGTGCTGTACAATTAGCTTGTTTATGTCCATTTGTAAAATACTTGCCTTATATTATTCCTGGAATTCCAAATAAATATGGTGAAGACACGACTACTTAGAAATTCACCTGCATTGGGCACCTGGGGGCTCAGTTGGTTAGGCAACTCCCTTTGGCTCAGCTCATGATCCTGGAGTCCCGGGATCAAGTCCCACATCAGGCTCCCTGCTCGATGAAGAGTCTGCTTCTCCCTCTGACCCTTCCCCTTGTCGTGCTCTCTCTCTCTCTCTCTCTCTCTCATTCTTTCTCTCTCAAATAAATAAATAAAATTTAAAAAAATTCATCTGCATGAACAAACTTTGTGCCAGATACTATGGTAGACAAGAAAATAAGTAGGTTACAATAAAGAAATAAAAACACAATTGAGATTTCTTCAACAATGTCAATGTACATAATGGGATTGAAATGTACGCTTAAACATGGTTAAAATGGTAAATTTTAGGTTATATGTTTTCTATATTTTTTACCATGATTTAAAAAAAAAATGTTTTGAGAGAATTACTCATGTCAGAGTACATCAAGTGGACTATGGTGGGCTAGTAACAGAGGCAGGGCCCATTCATCTTTGAGCATGAAATGTGTTGAGGACCCCACTTTGAACTTTTTAAAAAATATGTACTGGATTTTAGGTTCATAAGAAACTTGCTTTAATTCAAAGGACTGAGAAATGTAATATGGATGAGAATTAAAAATTCTTTTTATCTGGGACCCAAAGTGTCATATACAAATGGCCCACTACCAAATAACTTAAAAGGCTAAAGTAACATGAAGTGATACTTAAAAAATGGGATTTTGATGATTCAGAAAAGTCACTAAGGACTGTGCTGGTAGTAAATTTTATTGTGATAAAGAGTAATTTTTCTAACAGCAGAAAAATAGTCCTGGTTATTTATGTGCTGAATAAATAGGTATTTTCTGTGCATAAAAAACTCAACATAGAAAGAGGGCAATCTGCTATTTATATTTGTTTTTATACATTGCCAGTTGTGGCCAAGACTGCTAATTGCCAAACCGACACCCCTCTTTTCCTTTTTCCTTAGTATGGAACACTGCTTTTTTTGGGAGAGAAGGCAGATTATTCAGCTGATAAACTATATATTTTCCAAGTGACTACATTCTGGTTAATAGGATGTGGGTGGAAGATTTTAGATGGGACTTCTTGGAGAAATTCCTTAAAAAAGAAGAGTGACACCTTAAAAAAAGGGACGTGAGCCTTTCCCTTATCCTTCGTCCTCCCTGGGACTTCAGTGAGATGAATGGAGATCTGGCAGCTGTGACATTGTCATACGTGAATGCCCAGCCTCTAAAACTCTCATCCATGAGAAAAAGAATCAGCTAATTTTTTAAAGCCATTAGCTTTGGGTCTTTATAAGTAGCAGCTGTATACAATTTCTTTTCTTTCTTTCTTTCTTTCTTTCTTTCTTTCTTTCTTTCTTTCTTTCTTTCTTTCTTTCTTTCTTTCTTTCTTTCTTTCTTT
>JAQQSY010002577.1:0-13587 GCA_028646535.1 Procyon lotor
AGTGTAAGCATAATTTAGAAGATCATCATCTCTTCTGACTGTGGTGCTTTTGTAACTCTTACAAATAAGTACAGTGATCTACATCGGTATTTGTGGTTCACAGAGTAGAAAAAGACTCCAAAAATATGCACATAAGTCACAAATGTCCCAAAGGTTAATTATTTATATGTAAATCTGGAATTATAGAATAAAATCATTATTAATTGACAAATAAGTGGAGGGGGAAAAAGGTTTACCCATGACTGTGACTGAATTTTTCTAATGAGAAGCTTCATCTGTAGTTTTAAAATTGCCAGACACCTGAAAGAACAAGAAAATGTTATCACAAAATAGAAAGTGAAGACTATACAAGCAATACAATGAGCCTTTTGGGTTTTTTTCTTTCTTTCTTTCTTTCTTTCTTTCTTTCTTTCTTTCTTTCTTTCTTTCTTTCTTTCTTTCTTTCAGATTTATTTATTTGAGAGAGAGAGAGAGAAAGAGTGCGGTGGGAGAGTCAGAGGAAGACAGAGAGGGAGACTTAAGGAGACTCTTTGCTGAGTGCGGAGCCTAGCGTGGGGCTTGATCTCATGACACTGAGATCACGATCTGAGCCCAAACCAGGAGTCAGCTGCTCAATTGACTGAGCCAGCCAGGCACCCCTGTTTTTCTTTTCTAATTAGAGATGTTAGAACAGGAGCACATGTAATTATGAAATATTCTCCAAACAGAAGCTTAGCTTCTCTCACAAAGTTGAACAATTCCTATTACATTATGATACTACCAACTGGGTGCTTTCTGTTTCCTGCCCTTAAACATTACCCAATTCCATGCTCACATGATTTTATTTATTTGATAATTTCTCTGATACTTTCTGTGAGTTAGAGATCAGTTTCTGCAATTTATAAATGAAGAAACCATGGCTTCCAACCAACTTGTATGCAATTCTGTCTCATATTGAAGCAGGTACTGTGGTATTAACAACTGTTCTGTTTTAGTGTCTAATAGCCTAGGGCCTCAGTGTGAATAATAGTCAAGGGAACCCTTCATTAACATCCTCCTGTTTATTCTGGTTAATTTCTCATTGTAGGAGCTGTCAAGTGCGTATGCCACATGGTAAATTGCATCTTCCTGTTAGAATAGCAATCGTTATTTTAAAAAAGCATCACATTTAAAAAGGAAATAATAATCAAAACACTTGCACATGCACAATAAAGTGCAATGTGGTATGCTTCCCCACAATTTCATCTCTACCTTGTGGAAGAACGGGAGTACATTTTATTTATTTTTTATTTTTTAAAGATTTATTTATTTATTTATTTATTTGAGAAAGACAGCAAGAGAGCACAAGCAGGGGGAGCAGCAGAGGGAGAGGGGGAGAAGCTGAGCAGGGAGCCTGATGGGGGGCTCAAACCCAGGTGAACTGAAGGCAGACGCTTAACTGATTAAGCCACCACCCAGGTGCCACTGGGAGTAGATTTTAATTATGATTTCGTTCCCTTTATTATTCAGTTAAACAAAAACCCAATATAGACTAGAATCACAATGTATTTTCTTGGAATGCACCATACCTGGGTTTTTTTTAATGGTATATATTTATTTGATAGGAATGCTAAGATAATATGAACAATGAAACTCAAATCTTAACCATAAATAAATTTCTGGTTTTTTTCTATGAGGAAAATGCCATCTTTACTAGTGTTTTCCTCCCCCCCACCCCCCGCCGGGGTGAGGAAGTTCAAGTTCAAATATATGTTTATTCCTTTTTTCCAAGAAGAACCATTTTTTAAAACTTTTCTATTAAATCCAACTGCATTATTTGACATTTTTCTTCATATGTGATTTTCTACATAACTTATCTATATGACCTGGTATGAAAAAAAGATGGATAAAAGTGTGTAGTGTTTCACTATATTTACTGATCCTATTAAGAGCGATAATTCTAGGAGAGCCTGTCTGGCTCAGTTGGCAGAGCAGGTAACTCTTAACATCAGGGCTGTGAGTTCAAGGCCCATGTCGAGCATAGAGAGTCCCTTAAAGAAAAAAAAGTGATAATTATTTTAATGTATCTCTTCCCAGAAAACTATGCTTAAAAAATCATAAGCTGATATTTCTTTCTTTCTTTTCTTTTTAAGTCCCAACATGGGGCTTGAACTCATGACCCTGAGATCAAGACCTGAGCTGAGATCAAGAGACACATAACCAAGTCACCCAGGCACCTCAACTATTATTTTTTTTAAACAAGACCACAAAATACATGAACCAAATCCAAATATTAATAATGATGATTATCATCAGAACTGAGGACATATTTCTGAGAAGATAAAATCATTTTTAAAGTAAATACTTTCAAAATCTCTTTATAACTGACTTGTATAATTGGCCAGATTCTAGGGATAAACTGATAACTTACCTGTGTTCAGAGGAAACACTCAGCCTTTGAGATAATTAGGAAAGGAGTTTTTCTGCTCTTCATAATCTGCAAATGCAGAAGCAAGAAGTTCTGACTGGAAAGAGAGAGGTCTAGGATTCTCATTCATGGAGAAAGTGTTTGGAAACCTCCCAAGATCAAGACCTCTTCCCTTAAAATATGCTTGAAGGGTTCTGAAAAACTGAAGAGAGAAAGTGTTCAATACCATATGTAAATTAAACATCAAAAATACTCAGAGACAGATATTTTCCCCCTCTCTTTTTCCACTCTGTGAATTGACTTGAGGGCTAATCTAGGAGACAGGAAGTGGAAAACCCAGAAATAGAAATACATGTTTTGGCTACTTCTCCTCCTTCCCCTCTGATGTGGGAATTGAAGGCAGAAGAAAAATTATTAAATTGCCTTACTACTTACAGCCCATTGACAAATCCTTGAAACAGGCAGAGTGACATTCCTCTAGGGACCCAACTGCCTCGATGTTAATACTTTGCTAAGGGCAAAAGGCAATCTCAGCCCAACCCCCAGCATTCTGTAAGTCTACTTTAACATATAAAAATTCCTTTGGAAACTTCCTTTATCTCTACCTCCCAAAATACATGTTGGCAATCATCCCCCAAGTGTATGACCACCGATACACATCTGGGGTCTCATCACTCAGGTTTTATTAGACAATAATAAATGACCTTTTCCCAACAATAGCTAGTCCCTTCAAGATCCTGGAAACCTTGCTTATGAAGTTCCTTAGAGACTTAAGCTATCCCTAACCCCCTCCCACCTTAAAAGTATATAATGGGCCATCCCTCATGACCCTGGTGCAGCTCTTTCTGCCCATAGGTCCTATCCCCGTGCTTTAATAAAATCACCTTTTGCACCAAAAACATCTCAAGAATTCTTGGCTGTCAGCTTCAAACCCTAACATTCTTTCCTACATCACCTTCCACTGTCCTTTACCTGCCTTCTTTCCAATATTTCAACCCTAAACAAGATAATTCAACATTCCTGGTGGAGACTGAGAGAGGAATATCATTTAACAGCATCACAGAGGGTTTGTTGTAAATTACCTCTGAACCACTTAGGTCAGAGAATAAATTGAATTTCACAGTGATCAGAGCTCCATGCCTCCTTTCTGACTGAATGTGAGATCCCAGGCATCGTCTTCTATACTAGGACTTTTAGAGGTGCATTTTTTCAGTTTTCCTTTAGGAAATGGATACATTGAAGCTTGCAAAGGGCTTCTAGGTTGTTTTAACCCTATATGTCATATTTCACATCAGTTTCCTTATGGAAAACTGTATTTTGAAATAGTAATGTCCGCATGTTTATTGTATTTGGCCTATTTTTAAAAGAGAACTTTTGCTGATGTTTTGAGTTCTATTTCCTAGATACCTTTATATTGAAAATAATGCGGGGGCAGGGGGAGGTCCTGGCTGGCTCAGTTAGTGGAAAGTGTAAGTCTTGGTCTTGGGGTTGTGGGTTTGAGCGCCATGTTGGATGTAGAGATTATTTAAAAATAAATCTTAAAAAAAAAAAAGAAAGAAAATAATGCCTGGTAAGTCAATAAGAATGCAAATCAATTTTCAGTTTTTGCAACTGAGCTCTGCATGTGTTGGTCATATGAGAATCTGTTTTTTCATCAGTTCAAACTGAACTGTGCAAAAATCAATTCCCTGCTATTCTCTTGATTTTGTATATCTATGAGAAATCCAGGCTGTAAAGTCAATGTGTATGTAAGATCATTTACGAATGTAATGTGCTGTCTGTGTATAAAATCATCACTAAATATAAATTTGTTTCTCCTTACAGAAACAGATGTAAATTGGCCAAAAGAACAATAGGATACCAGCCACTAGGCTACCAAAGCCCTTGACCAGTCCTGTTAAGGAATCTTCTTGGCACTTGGTAGCCTCCTCTTCATTGTGCTCTAGCGGAGTGCAGTGTGCATAAGTCCAGAGAGGTGCCAATTTCACCCTGTAGCCCAGGCTGTCCCAGTGTATGCTCTTACCAGATCTCGGTTTCTGGGGTTTTTGAGTGACTTCCATTTCTCTTTGTTTCTCAGTGTGGCTCCATGCACAAGCCCAAATAGCACCAGGGCAACACACAGCAGCAGGAAGGCTTTGGGCATGATGGAATGACGCTGAGTAGAAGGAAGGGTCAGAGAGATGTCAATGGTTAGAGAGAGAAGACAGCAAGAGAAAGAAAAAAGAAAGAAGGGGGAGGGAGAGGAAGAAGGTAAAAGAAGGGAGGGGAGGAGAGAAGGGAGGGCAAAAGTGGAAAAGAGAAAGAGGAACTGTTTTTAAGAGAGAGAAGGAGGAAGAAATAGTATATTGATTCCCCTGAATTTTGCAGCCCACATTTGCAAATGAAGACCCCCCAAATTCAGTTGATTACCTCAAAGGAGTCCATGATAATGAGAATATTATACGGTGATAAGCAAAGCAATTATGATACAACCTAGAAAGTCTGAGTATGCCTTTTTACCTTGGGGAAAAAAAATGCACTTTGTCATCTCCAAAGAAAGCACAATTCTTAAAAAGCAAAAACAAAAAACCTTCAATTACTTAAGTGTTAAGAGAGCAGTCTTGATGAATGAAGAAGAAGGAGGACAAGAAGGGGGAGGAGAAGAAAGAAAAGAAAAAATATACCCCAAACTGAAAAATATGCTGTACACACACATCTGAGGCAGACACATAACACACCAGAATAAGTACAGATTATCTCCCACCCCATTGTGTGAAATGGAAATAAAACACGCAGGAAAGGCTGATAAAACTTACCCGGAGTTGGGCTTTGGCTGGCCCCGGTTGGCTACCCTGTTTACAATCTGCAAGGCAATCCGTGGCTACTTATAACCAGTGCACTGGCTGCCAGTGGGAGTCAATGACGTGAGCAGGGGGAATCAGAAAATAATGATTCCATTTTCATGCATGGCACCAAAGACCCTAGAGAATCAGGTCTTCAAGCTTCCTCAGGGGTGACAGTGAACCTAATCTGTCTTATAAATACAGTGACCGCTCCTCTAACCTTTGAACATTTTATGTAGTTTTCATGAAATACACAAGGCACTTCTACACAGCAAAGTGGCTTTTCCTTTTTTCACTCTTAAGAGAAGGGTATATATAGCAGCTGGCAATATGATGATGATTGCCGACCTAATAGGATGCTCCTTTGGAGACACCAGCTTTTCAAAATAACATCATTTTTGAACAGGAAATTCTATTGCAAGAGATAAAATGGTTCTTTGTGACCTACACCTTATATTTCTTCTGAGAATCTCAAAAAGCTTTACAGGTTTTAAACAGCAGCATAGTTTATCATAAAAACCCCTTCGAAATAGAGCAAAAAGGGAGAACGTGTTTCTTGGAAAAAAAGAACAGTTGCTATACCTATCCTTGCTGTATAAATGCCATCCAAAGAAAATGGGAGGGTAGAGAAATGGTACTTGAATTGTGAAGTTGCTTTGGTTGCAATAATTCAGAACAATTCAGGACAAGGTCTTTGTGAGAAGATAGTAATCTGGACTAGAAATTAGAATACCTGGCTATGGTCTGCCTTACGTATTGACCCTGGGCAAGTCACAACGGCCGACATTTGTTCATTCTTTTCTTCATTCATACAGCAAACTTTTTTAGAAGATTGACTTATTCACTTGAGAGAGAAAGAATGTGAAGTTTGGGTGGAGGGGGGAGAGTGGCAGAGGGGGTGGGAGAGAGAATCTCAAGTAGACTCCCTGCTGAGCTGGGCAGAGAGCCTGATGTGGGGCTTGATCTCAAGACCCTGAGATCATGCATGACCTGAGCTGAAATCAAGAGTCAGACACTTAACCGAATGAGCCACTCAGACCCCCGCCCCCATGCAACAAACGTCTCTTGAGTGCCTACTATGTGCCAGGCACTGCTTCGAGGATAAAATGTTAGGGATGATAGGTTCTGCCTTCATTAAATGAATAGATTAGTGGGCAAGACAGAGATTAATCAAATCATTATACAACAAAATGTATAAATACAAATGATGAGAATATCTGTGAAGAAGAGAAACTGGGTGCTGTGAGTGTAGAAGAGGGGGCTTCGATTTAGTCTCAGGAATCAGGAAAGGTTTCTGTGAAGAAGTGACCTGAGATCTAGTAGGTGAGTAGGAGTTGCCTAGGCAACCTAGGGAGACAGAGGGCAAGAGTTTCAAACAAGGCGAACAACTATGCTGGACTCTGGCTGAAAGCAATATGGCACACTGGAGCAACGGAGGATAAATTAGTATGCCAGGAAGCATGGGGAGTCTGCTGCGAGATGGGGCTGGAGAGGTAGTCAGATTATGATCCTTCTGCTGCAAGCAACATTGATGGCAGGGTTTTAAGTATCCAAACAGCTTGATCAGACTTGCAGTTTTCAAAGATTTTTCTGATTGCTGTCAGGAGGATAGCTTGAGCCAGAAAAGAGGGATGTAGAAGACCAGTTAGGTGCCCACTGCAGTAATCCAGGCAGGAATTTGGTAAATTGGATTAGGATGGTAACACAGATGTAGAGATGTGGGTGGATCTGAGAGATATTTAGGAGGTGTTGGCAACGGACTAAATGCTACCGAAGGCCGAGCTCAGGGGAAGAGAATTTCAGGAACAATCCCTAGGCGTCGCATCAGGATTATGCAGCTGAGTGGATGACAGGGCCATTCGCTGAGCTAACATTGGCACGAGGGATGAAGACCATGAGTTCCATTCTGGATATGTTGTGTCTGAAGACCCTTTAAGATCTTCAAGGGGTGGACGGTACACTGTTGGATACACAGTTCTGGAGCTCAGAGGGGAGGTCTGGGGGGAAAATGCAAATATGGGAATTGTTAGCATGTAAATGGGTGAGATCACCTCAGCAAAGATTAGAAAATGAGAAGAAAATGTGGCCTAGGACTTGAGTTTTGAGAAGTTTTTTTTTTTTTAAAGATTTTATTTATTTATTTGACAGAGACAGAGATCACAAGTAGGCAGAGAGGCAGGCAGAGAGAGAGGGAAGCAGGCTCCCCGTGGAGCAGAGAGCCCAATGCAGGGCTCGATTCCAGTACCCTGAGATCATGACCTGAGCCGAAGACAGAGGCTTTAACCCACTGAGCCACCCAGGCGCCCCAAGTTTTGAGAAGTTTTTACAGGTAACAGCCATATGCAGGAATCTACACAAAGGAGACCCTGGAGGTAAGGCGGAAACCAGGGAAGTATTGAGGCAAGAGAAAAAATGCTTCAAGAAGGGACAAATTGGGTAAAATGAGGACTGAAAAGGGTCCATAGAGCATTGGTGATGTTTTGGTAGATGCAAGGGAAGGATCAGAAGTGAGTACAAGAAGAGGAGAAATATTACATCAAACTCTTGAGAAAGTTTCGCTGTGAGAGAGAAGGAAAAAGGGGTAACTGGAGAGGGAAGTGGAGTGGAGGGAAGGGAGTCTCACCCTGTTTTCAGGGTGAGAGACTTGAATTTGTTCAAATGTTAGTGGCTAGGTGAGTCAATGAATACCCTGGAATTTCATTACGTTGTCTCTCCTTAAAACTCCCAGAGTTTGACGTTAAAGCACCCAATGATACCGAAATATGAAATTGCTAATGAGATTCCACCCAAGTCACTACACTGTAAATTCCTTAGGCAGGGCTCACCCTTATATTCCCTGTGCCGAGCACATGGAGCTCCATACACAGACGGTACACTCTCTAAACGGGGAAAGATGGAGTAAATTAGAATAGGTTTTCACAGCCGTTTATCTGTGAATATTTTCTAACTTTATCCCCATTTATCTAAAAACACAGCTCATTTTCTCCCACTTAAGAGCTCCCCATTTAAGAAATATTTATAGAGGGGCCCCTGGGTGGCTCAGTAAGTAATGAGCAGCTTATGACAGAGGTTGAAAAAATTTAACTCAGATTAAGAGAGATTCACATTGGGGCCTTCTGTGCAGTTTTCAAAGGTGATCTGCATGCTATAGAAACATTTTTGGGGTATCTGGGTGGCTGATCTCTGAGACCCTGATCTCAGGGTCCTGGGATCGAGCCCTGCATCGGGCTCTCTGCTCAGCGGGGAGCCTGCTTCCCCCCCTCTCTCTGCCTGCCTCTCTGCCTACTTGTGCTCTCTCTCTCTCTCTATCAAATAAATTTTAAAAATCTTTAAAAAAAAAAAGAAATATTTCTAGGAATACCTCAAAGATATTATGGGTTAGGTTCCAGACCACCCCAATAAAGTGAATACCACAAAAAAGAGAGTCAAACGAATTGTTTGGTTTTCCAGTACATATAAAAGTGATGGCTGCACTATACTACAGTATATGAGGTAAGATCATTATGTCTAAAAAAACCACAATGTATATACCTCAATTTAAAAATGCTTTATTGCTAAATAAACAAAACAAAACAAAAAAAGCTAACCCTGACCTGAGCTTTCAGTGAGTCATCCTCTTTTTGCTGGTGGAAGGTCTTGCCTGGATGTTGACGGCTGCTGACTGATTGGGGCGGTGCTTGCTGAAGGTTGGGGTGACGGTCGCAGTTTCTTAAAATAAGATAAAAGTGAAGTTTATCCATCAACTGACTCCTCCTTTCGTGAACGATTTCTCTACAGCATGCAATGCCATTTGATAGCCTCTCACCCACTTCTCAAGTTTTGTCATGAGGTTGCAGCAACTCAGTTCCACCTTCAGGCTCCACTTCTAATTCTAATTCTCATGCTGTCTCCACCACATCTGCAGTAATTTCCTCCACTGGAGTCTTGAACCCCTCAAAGTTATCTATGAGAGTTGGCATCTTCTTCCAAACTGTCAATGTTGACATTTTGACCTCTTCCCACGAATCATGAATGTTCTTAGTGGCATCTAGAATGGTGAATCCTTTCCAGAAGATTTTCCATTTATTTTGCCCAGATCTATCAGAGAAATCACTATCTGTGGCAGCCATAGCCTTATGAGATATATTTCCTTGACCCATGGGCTACAGAATGGATGTTGTGTTTGTAGGCATGAAAACGACACTAATCTTACTGTCCATCTCTACCATAGTTCTTGGGAGACCAAGTGCATTGCCAATGAGCAGTAATATTTTAAAAAGAATCTTTTTTCTGAGCAGTAGGTCTCAACAGTGGTCTTAAAATATTCGGTAAGTCATGTTGTAAACAGATGTGCTGTCATCAGGCTTTGTTGTCCCCTTTATAGAGCATAGGCAGAGTAGATCATAATTGTTAAAGGCTCTGGGATATCCAGGATGGTCAATGAGCATTGGCTTTCATTTAAAGTCACCAGCTGCATTAGCCCCCAACAAGAGAGTTAGCCTGTCCTTTGAAGCGTTGAAACCAGGCATTGACTTCTAGTATCTATCTATGAAGTCCCAGACAGCATCTTCTTCCTATGGAAGGCTGTTTTGTCTACATTGAAAATCTGCGGTTTAGTGCGGCCACCTTGATTAATTATCTTAGCTGTATCTTCTGGACAATTTGCAGTTTCCACATTAGCTCTTGCGGTTTTACCTTGCAGTTTTATATACTAGAGGTTGCTTCTTCCCTAAAACCTCATGAATTCACCTCTGCAAGCTTCAGATTTCCTATTCAGCTTCCTCACCTCTCTCAGCCTTCATAAAATTGAAGACAATTAGGGTCTTGCTCTAGATTAGGCTTTGGCTTCAGGGAATGTTGTGGCTGGTTTGATCTTCTATCCAGACCATTAAAACTTTCTCCATATCAGTAATAAGGCTATTTTGCTTTCTTATCATTTGTGTGTTCACTGGAGTAATAGTTTTAGTTTCCTTCAAGAACTTTTCTTTTGCCTTCACAACTTGGCTAAGTGGCACAGGAAACCTAGCTTTTGGCCTATCTCAGCTTTCAACATGTCTTCTTCACTAAACTTAATCATTTTTAGGTTTTGATTTCTCTTTCTTCCTTCCCTTTCCTTTTCCTTTCCCTCCCTCCCTCATTTCTTCCCTTTCATCCATCCTTCCTTCCTTCCTGGAGAGATAGAGCAAGAGTGAGAGCAAGGGGAGGGGTACAAGGAGAGGGAGAGAGAGAATCTTAAGCAGGCTCCATGCCTAGTACAGAGCCCAATATGGAGCCTGATGTGGGGCTTGATCTCACAGATCTGAGATCATGACCTGAGCCAAAATCAAGAGTCGGTCACTTAACTTACTGAGTCACCCAGCCTTTTGATTTAAAGTGAGAAACATGCAATTCTTCCTTTCACTTGAGCACTTAGAAGCCATTGTAGGTAATTAATTGGGCTAATTTCAATATAGTTGTGTCTTACAGAATAGAGAAGCCTAAGGAAAAGGAGAGAGACAGGAGCAGTCAGAACACATACAACATTTATTGAGTTTCTGTCTTAAGTGGGTGTGGTTCACAGTGCCCCAAAACAATTACACAGTAACATCAAAGGTCACTGATCAAAGGTCTCCATAACAAATACAATAATAATGAAAAAGTTTGAAATATTGTGAGAATTAGCAAATATGACTCAAAGACATGAAGTGAACAAATGTGTTGGGAGAATGGTGTGGATCGACTTGCTAGATGCAAGGTTGCCACACACCTTCAATTCATAAAAAACGAAGTATCTACTAAGTTTAATAGAGTGACACACAGTAAAACAAAGTATGTCTGTACAGATTCTCCATAGAGCCATGGACTAATGGTAACACACATCTTATCTTGTTCACTAAGACTACAGTTTCCCTGACTGTTAAAAGAAATTATATATTTAAATAAAACAAGTGTTTTCAATTCTTTTAATTATTTATTGATTTAAAGTCTGTTTTATTATTTTTTATTATTTATTTGTTTGTTTAAGATTTTTATTTATTTTTTTTGACAGAGAGACAGCAAAAGCAGGAACACAAGCAGGAGAACACGAGTGGGAGAGGGAGAAGCAGGCTTCCCGCCGAGCAGGGAGCCCGATACGGGGCTCAATTCCAGGACCCTGAAATCATGACCTGAGCCGAAGGCAGATGCTTAACGACTGAGCCACCCAGGTGCCCATAAATCTCTGTTTTAAAGAGCAGAATGTATTATTGATAAAGCTGATGATGACATTTTCTTCGAATGTATCAGCACAGCACTAAGTAGATATTTTGTAACTGTTTGGTCAATGAGTTCAATCGGGAGAGGAGAAAAAAGAACCAAATAGTTTAGATTCCCAAACCATTCGTTTCAGATTTAAATGATCCTGTTTGGGCTCTTCACTAAACAGAGCATTTGTGAAAGTAGCTGTTGGGATATTCTAGGCACAAAGGCTCTTCCATATGCAGAGACATCTGAATGAAGGTCTCTGCTGGCATTTCTCAATTAGAAATTGAAAAGAGAATCGCTTCTCGGCCTTTTGGCTAAGATCAAGTGTAGAAATTGAAAAGAAAATCGAGTACTCATCGCAGGGCTCCACACATAAAAGAAACCCAATAAACGTGCTGATTGAATTATAAACTTAATTAGGTAATAAATTCAATGTGCCGATAAAGTGAGGAAAGGATGCTAAATGAAGAGGTATTTGTGAGAGGCAGAGAGAGGTTTTAAGACGATCTCTGTCAGACTATACACCCTTTTCAAGTCCTTCCTGTCTCTATGAGGCAGAAAAAGACAGAGCTGATGATAGCTATTTAGCTGTATTGTGAACAGGGACAAGAATTTAATTTCCTTTTTCTTTTCCCTGCTCCAAATGAGGGAGAGGGAAAATTATTGTCCATTGACTGCTTCCTCAGCAATGACGCAAACTTCCAAGCCTGTGGAAAGACGGCTCCTACGATTAATAGGGTAAGCCAGGCAGCTCTCTGCTCATGGCAATGGTGACTGTTTTTCCTGGCAGCGGGCAGATTTCTATTTGAAGGTAAAATAAAGAGAAGAGGGAAGAAGAGGCATAGGCCTCTTGCCAGGCACAGAACAGAAGCCAAGAGCTGTGGGTCAGGGGATCTGACAGTGACCATGATGCACAGGAGAGGAGAGGCTCATCCCTTGTGTCCTGGGGCCACATAACATTTCCAGACCCTGGGAGACCTTGGAGAAGTGTGGGAATGCCCAGAAACCACTGAAACTGGATTCCTTTCTTCTCCCATTCAGATGGGGGCAACAAAACTAGTTTTTTAAAAAATCCCTGACATTCTCGAACACCTCCACAATATGGTTAACGCTTTGTCCCTTTTGGCAGAACCGATACCACATAAACTATCTCTGATTCTATGGAATTGATCCTCAGAATTCTCGAGTCATTCACCATGCAGAAATCTCTTTAATTCTTTGCTGTCCTCTGTTATGTTTTGAATGTTTTTAAAACGTTGAAGGGTTATATTAAAGGAGAAAAAAAGATCTTCCACTTTTAAAAACATTTTACAGCTGTTTATCCCTCTTAAGGGTCAGAGTATGAGCCAATTCTAGAAGCCTGAATCTATAAAGGAAGGAGGACAAAGGCCATGTGGACTAACCATCTTTCTCCTTAAGAGCGTTTGCTCTCACTTCCTGGCCTCAGGGCCTCCTTTCAGCAGGTGCTCCTGGTCACCAACTGGGGCCTGAGCAGCAGCCTTCCTTTCTCCCAGGGTCCCTCCTCTGGTCATGTTCCGTGCCACCAGCCTTCCCGAGACACCAATGCTAGGCACACAGGACCAGGCAGCATGTGCTTTTAAATCCTGCCCTAAGTTCAAGCTATCTCTCCTACAACTAAGGTGAAGGCGTGGAGGCAACACAAGGTAAAAATCATGATAATGCTTGATCTGAAGCCAGCTTGGAGAAACAGCAAGAAAACAGATCTCTCAGTCTGCACAGTGTCTGAGATAAAAACCAAACTCTCTCAACCTGGATTTGAGAACCAGGCTCCCAGTTCTCCGTCATCCCAGGCCATCCAAAGTTATAATAAAGGAGTAAAGGATTTTTCCTAATATATGGCAAGCTAAACAATTCCTTAGGGCTTTGCAAACAGGTTTTCTTTTTCTTTTTCTTTTTTTTTTTTTTTTGCAAACAGCTTTTCTGGAGTCAGTCTGCTTTTGTAGCAGAGAGTCTGAGGTGGTTGGCAGTATCTTGGGCTTTGCAACTCACCCCAGGGCAGAGGCAACGGAAAAATAAGGTCAAACTGATGAAGAAAAGCTTACAAGATCACATCCACCTCTAGTGGCTTCTGGATGCCTGTAAGATAAAGTCTAGGCTTTTGAGCATGACGTAAAGGCCCTCGATATAACCGGGTCCTACCCTTCCCATCATTTAACC
>JAQQSY010002578.1:0-13586 GCA_028646535.1 Procyon lotor
TTGTATTTCTCTGATGCCAAGTGATGTGGAGCACTTTTTCATGTGTCTGTTGGCCATCTGGATGTCCTTTTTGCAGAAATGTCTGTTCATATCTTCTGCCCATTTCTTGATTGGATTATTTGTTCTTTGGGTGGTGAGTTTGAGAAGTTCTTTTTAGATTTTGGATACTAACCCTTTATCTGATATGTCATTTGCGGATATCTTCTCCCATTCTGTCAGTTGTCTTTTGGTTTTGTTGACTGTTTCCTTTGCTGTGCAAAAACTTTTGATCTTGATGAAGTCCCAATAGTTCATTTTTGCCCTTGCTTCCCTTGCCTTTGGGGATATTTCTAGGAAGAAGTTGCTGCGGCTAAGGTCAAATATTTTCTAATATCAAAAGTTGTAAGAGCACTCAAATATAGCTCTCTTCCTTTGGTCTACTTAATCCTTGGAAAACTCACTCATTCTTGTTACTCTAAACCGTAAGAGTTGAGACTATCCATCTTAACCCCATCTCTTTTCTTACCATTTCTCCTCAATTCTCTTCTCTTTGATCATGGTAAGCATACAGATATCAATAGATTTACTTACTAGGAACTGTCCAACCAGAGAATAAATGTGAAATACCCTAGATTATTACAGATACATGGAGCCTGGAACTATCATCTCCAGGACACCCAATATTTATTACAAGGAGTTCAACAATGTGAGATTCAGGACCTGATTTGAAAAAGAGAAAAGTTTAGTTGACTTTCAGTATTATTATAAGGCCTGCTAATTAAATGTGGGTGGAGTCCAGGGAACTAATTATGAAGTGATAAAAGTGCAAGGTGTGCAATACCAGACTCTAGCTGGTTGTATCTGATTTTGAAATTTCAAATCTATGTTCCAGTTAATGACTTGTTCATCATTTCTTTAGGAATTGAGTATTCGTTGGTGAAAAGAGGCACTTCTACTTTTCTTTGGTCTCTCACCTAAAGCTCCATGTCAAAAGTGGTAAGTGGGCTTCTTATCTAAATTAGACATTCACAGACAAGTAATCTGAGAATAAAATACATATTATTTGTATTTCTAATACACGTGTGGTTTTAAATGCTTATGTAAGTGCAGGTGGCTTAATCCAATTAAGATTTTTTTTAGAATGGTGGAAAAATGCTTCAAATCATAGTTTAAATGCTATCATCTCAGGGAGACTTGACTGACCAATTTCCAGCTACTTCAGTTTCTTTACCATCTCACTTATTTCCTACATGATACAGATAAACAACCATGTTGTTTTTGTTTATTTACTTATTATTTACTGTCTCTATCCTGCAATTAAAATATAATCTCTTTGAGGACAGACAGATACTGGATATAATGTATGCACAACAATAAACCCATATTCAGGACAGCGACTCACACATAGCTGGTGTTCATTAAGTATCTATTGAATACATGATTATACTCAGGAATAAATGGATAAAGGCTGCATATTGAACTGTTAAGAGTATTAGGAAAACTAAGAGTGTAATTATTCCAAGTGGGAACTTAAGAAAAACTCGATAAATATTGATGTGGTCCCTTATTTCACCTCCTAATCTTACTAAATAGGCAGTGCTGCGAATTTGTGTTGGTTGAAAAAGTGAATGGTTGGGTGACTATGTTCTCTGCTTCTATCTTTTGATTTCTCTTTTTTCCCACATTATTCCACATTTGTGTGTATGTTTTGCTCAAAAATCAATCAAAAATATCTTCAATTTCTTCACTACTTCAATCATATTTGGTAATAGAGTTCACAATATATTTCTTTATTTACTTATTTGTTTGTTTGAAGCTTCTCTTAAGATAAGAGTCAATTTTGTAATTTTTTGGGGGACTAGGAATACTTGGACTGACCATTCATATTTTCAATGACTAATCATACAAGTAAAGAAAATGCAACTTATTTTTTATTATAGGGAGGGGAGAGGATAAATATGAGAATAAATAAGAGTAAATATATTTTCCCATATATAGTTTTAATACATTATCTACTTGCTATTTTAAAAATGCAAGTTTTAAAAATGGAAAATAATAGGGACCTCTCCTTCTAAATTATATAAACAATACAACAAATATAATAAAAGTATGGAAAGATTGAGAAATTACCTGTAATCTTCCTTATCTAAAAGAACACTTTCCTTCTCTTTTTTTACTTAATTTCTTCTAGTTTTTACTGAAATTTATGCATATATTTGGCATAGTCATAACCACTAATTACATACCTACATATATCTTGCTTTAAAAAATTACTATTGCTTAATTGTTTTACCATATAGATACATGGATTATAATTAGAGTTATTGCCTGATAACTATTCCAGTCATTGAATGCATTTCTATATTTCTAAGTAACTATTTCTATATTGTTGAATTTTGTTGGCTTAAATAAGTACATGATGAACATACATACGGCTCTTCCTGTTCTTTGAATTATTCCCATAAGTTCCTATAAGTAAAATCACAGTGATCAAAGACTAGGAGAACAATTTCGCTCAACTAACTTTGTCAATATTCTAATGTTGCTAAATTTTTACTCTTTAATATTGGATGCTTCTCTGATCTTATAATATAAATTCTATTTGTTAATTATTTAAAATAACATAATTATTTACATCATTCCAAATTCTAATGACCTTATGACTTAACTAAGAGCAAAGGAGTTTTAATGTATTCATTTAAGACATAGCAAATGGGCATTTTACTTTTGCCAAAAGACCAAGATTTGATATGACATAGAATACACTCAGAAAAATTCCAATTATCTAGTTAATGGGACTCTGGGGGAAACTAAATCAGTTATAGTTTCACAAGAAAGCAAAATGAGGAAAACCCTCATATAAGAATTTTATGTATTTAAATGATTTTCAAATCTATTCTTATGAATGAAATAATATTTGAAATAAATAATTTAACAGATAATTTACTTTATCCATGTTAAGAAGTTAGAATGTATTTATTTGGAAATTAAAAGAAAATTTCTCTGTGATAAACTTTAAAACATCCACTAATAGAAATATCAATCGAACAATCCAACTTGATAATAGACAAAAAGCAAGACAGCAAAAAGTGACCTTTTACTTGTAAAGTCTTCTCTGGCATTTATTTAAACTTTACATTTGATCTGATCAATTAAAAATATTTTACTGTGAGAAAGTAATTAATGTTTTCTTGATTCTTGTGAGTTTCATACATAGGATCCAAGGAGATTTAATATTGAATTTATTACCCTGAAATTGACTAAACATATTATTGCTCACAGCCTTCACCCCAATCTTCCCTCACAGCTAGACCATTTCTAAGTCTTGCCTTTGATCAAGGAGCAAGAGAAATTGACAGAAAATTATGGTTTCTGTTTTACAATATTCTCTCCAAACACTTTTATTAGTATTTTAGTACCTCAAAGAGGTGGTAAATTGATATTTAAAATATTGCATAAAGGGAGAAAAACATAGTGGTTATAGGTCAAAAATCATGTTATTAACAAAAAGCAGAGCAAAAAATAAAAAGTCACTCTGATTATAGCTTTATTCATTCTACTAATACATCGTTATAAATGACATTACTAGATTGAAATTTTACTCACTATAGAGATTTAGTGAAGTTTCACTTTATAGGTATCCATAAATTCTTTTCAACTTTGTAAGGAAAACTTAAATTCTAAGTGAAATGATTAGAGGACAACAGTAAAAACAATCAAATATTTTCATATATCTAACTTTCAAGTCTATTGTGAAAATATCCTATATCATATTGTATATAACCTTTTGATATGGAATAATACTGCTTTACTTTATCTCATCCTTTCCTATGTATCCCTAGGGAAAAAAGTTAACTTAATACTCTAGATCTGTAATAGAGAGAAAAGTCATTAAAATAAAGGCAATTGGATGTTTGAGGTCTAGAGAATAACCTTGATAAATCTTCCTATTTGGGACAAAGAATAATTAATCTCATCATAGCTTATCATATCTACTCTTATATAAAGGAATACATTTCATAAATAATTTCACAACTTGTAAAAAAAAAAGGCTATGTTTGGAATATTCTGAGAAAATACTTTTCCCTGGAATCATGATGAGGAGAAAAAGAATGAATATTGGACTCAAATGAAGCCCACTACTTATTATATGACACCGATAAGTGATTAATCCAGTGTTATCTCAAAATAGGGCCCCAGGCACCTGTGTTTTTATAATCTACAATGTGTGTTAAAAATGTAGATTCCTGTGCCCCACGACAGGCCTAGAGGATCAGAATTCCTTAGAGCTGAGTCCTCAGATACATTGTGCATGTCTGCAAGCATTCAGGGGATCCTTATGCAGTAACCTTATTTTACATTCAGGAATGAAGCCTGCTTAAAGATTTGTTATGAGCGCAAAATAATGTTGATAAAGTGAGTAGTAGAGAAGAAGTCCATATTAAATTAAGTATTATTTATTTACTCTTTTTTTCTTGACAGAGATTTTGTTATATATATTTTTCTTGCTCCTTTTTAAGTCATGCGGTACCTTTGGAACATTTCTCTGCTCAATTATCCAGTTTCACAGACAATGTTTTCCGCATGTAACCATGTCAGTGTAAGTCTAGAGGGAAGAATTGATTGTGTGATAATTGGACTTGTTCTTCCTAATTCATGAGAGAATGCTTCGGTCACTGCAGTAGATAAACATTTGAAGGACACGCAGGGGGATATGGCATCAATGCAGAAACTAGGGTAGTTTAGCTCTGCTGTCATTGATCTGCCCAAACTAGGAGCTAGGCATTCTCCACAGGATCAGATCATAATTCGGATAGATTAGTAGTCAGGTTGGTGGAGGAGACTGGAAAATTAGAAGGGAGGGATGTGATACATATTCCTTCTAATTTGTTTTTCTGAGGATATAATTTCTAGTTGGAGAGGAATTATAATTTCCATACTCTTCCCATGAATTTTTCTCCAGGCATAAACTGACTCCCTAGCCACACTCCATGGCTCCCAGAGTCTCTAGTATGCCTCCAAACATTTTTTTTTTTCTTTTTCTGCTTATGCCTCACCGATTTCTTTCCATCAGACATAAATTCCTATCTGTGAGACTGGGAAAATCCTATTCATTTCTCAATATATTTTAGGGATCACTTATTTAGAAAACATTTTCCATTTTTTCCCCAATTTAGAATTAACCATGTCTTCTTTTTTTTTTTATAACATTCTCTTTTATGTCCATATCGTATTAACTATGTCTTTATTTTCTGTATTCTGATATTTTGACAACTGAGTCCTTGCTGACCCTGGAAGGACTAACCCTTCTGGGGAAGCCAGTTCCTAGAGACAAAAAGCAACTTGTCTGCCAGTACCTTTTTTCAGATACATATCAATGAATCCAGAGCCCCAACCACCTCCTCGATGGGTCACTGTTCTTCTGCCCTAATCACCTCAATAGTATTTCTCACAGACCTACTAATGTTGTGATAATACAATTACAACATGTATTACAATTATATATGAGTATATACACATTTAAATTTTCATTTAAAATTTTAACGTGTGGTCCTTATGTAATTATGAACTAAACATAAAGGAAGCCTCAAATGAAATAGAATTCAGCAACATAAGATTTACTATAATAGTTAATGTTGATTTGTGAAAACTAAATCACAGATGTTAGATTTAAAGCAGAAGTGTATTTTTTACTGCTATCAGTTTAGTTTATTACTAGACATGGTATGATTATCACTGACAAAATTGTTATTAACAACTAAGCCATTGTTTTAATGGGCAATCTCTAAACAGCATACATTAAATCTTTTATAGAAAATTTTTCATTGAGATTTCATCGCTGAGTTAATGAACTCCTATAAATCAATAACTATGATGTATGTTTTCAAAATATGAATGTCTAACAAAATATGTAGGTATTTTGCTTTTGGAATGGCTACATTTCTTCATTCTTGTATTATGTCTCAATTATGTATCATGCTTCCCTATTCATTTATCAGTCAAACCAATTTTTACTTGACCTAATG
Organism: Procyon lotor; assembly: GCA_028646535.1. Classification (NCBI taxonomy): domain Eukaryota; kingdom Metazoa; phylum Chordata; class Mammalia; order Carnivora; family Procyonidae; genus Procyon; species Procyon lotor. The sequence continues at coordinate 6,006 of JAQQSY010002578.1, forward strand.
TAGTAAAGTGTTTTATATATATAGCATTCATATATTTAAATTGAAATGTATTAATTTTCATTTCTTGCCAGTTAAAAAAGATTCTACTTAGTGCCAATGTGATTTTAAACATGAATGTGAACTTAAGCATGGGAATTATATGGCAGCACTTATGAAGTATGTATGAGTGGGTAGGTTGTATAATTTTTTTAAATGTGAAGACGAAACAAAAATAATTTTGATAATTTTTAAACCTCTGAGAATAGTGCCATGAACCAACAGAAGTCTTTGGAACACAGTTGAAACACTAGTCTATGGGTTATGGGAAGTCACTGAACTATTTAAGAAATGGAAGGATGAAAACAGATATGCCTTAAACAAAGGCTGAAAACCGTAGGTGAAATAAGACCAGTGTTAGCATTTGTTATTTTGCAGCGCAACACTCCCATTTTGCAAATTTAAGTACTGATGAACCTGAAATCATTAATCACATTGACTTGGAAATGACCTCAGATCCTTTTGGGTTAATGCTTCAAGTTTGTGTTTTTGCCATTTGTTTTTAAATCAATTAATGTAACCATAAGAACTGTGGTTAGAATATTTCACTCATTTTGAATTATTAAATTGATTTTTGCTTATTCTGTCTAGTGCATTTGCGGCTTATTAGAAAAGCAGGAGGTTATAATGGTAAAGGCTTCCAGATCTATGCACTTTGAAGACTTCAATAATCATTTTGCACTCAATATCAATTAATCTCACTTTGCTGTTGATGTCAACTTTACTGTTACTTTAAACATACTTTAAATTGTAGTGGAATCATTAATATAGAGAGAAATAATAAGACTTTCCAGTAAATGTTGCACCATATGAGATGTTTTGAATTAATGTGTTCACCCATCTTAATCTAAAACACTCCTACGAAACAAGGTACAGTCTATAACAGATTTTTGTTCTTTCTTTGAGATTTTTCAATAATATATATATATTTGTTGCTTAAGTTCAATCAGAACTTTAATGTATCTTTCTATCTTATGTAAAATAACTCCCAAAATATATAGTTTAGCAAAGTTTAAACTCTAAACTTTGGAAACAATTTTTAATATATGATCTGAAAAAATCTGCTTCAGTCCTTTATCATACATGAATTACTTGTGGACTAGAGTTTGAATGTATTTAGTAATATATTTATTTTGTGGCTCATGATTGAGAATTATAAAAATTAATTATGTTGAAATAATACCATTAAATCTGTCAAAAAGTTCTATTTTTTCCCTGTTGATTTAATATTGGTAAACTGACCCAATATTCTCGGGAAAGATTAATCCTTATTTTACTTTGGAGTATTTACCTTACTATAAGTTTCTTTCTCATTAAATATTTTGTTTTCTATCAGTTAAAACACAGAAATACATTTGCTCTCCCTCATTTATTGTTTAATCCTACAGGCCTTGTTTTGCAGTGATTTCAAATCTCTAGCTATGCTTGATAACAACAATTAGTTACATTTTGGTTCAATATAAAGAAAATAATTCACCTTCATAACTATTTCACTTATATCCTTTCTCCTCAGAGTTTTTTTTAATAAACTTTATTTTAGAATAATTTTAGATTTGTGTAAAAGTTGCAAAGATAGTATATGTGTCTTTGGGTATCTCGTACATCCCACATTTAATTCCCCCTACTATTAACATTTTACATTAGTATGGTACATTTGTGAGAACCAAAAATCTAACATTGGCCTGCTATTATTAAGTAAAGTCATTAGTTTTTACCCAATAACGTTCTTCTGTCACAGGATCCCATCTAGGATACTACATTACTTCATTTGACATGTCTACCTAGCATATATCTATATCATCAATGTCTGTCAGACTTCCCTTGCTTCTGATGACCCTGACGGTTTTGAGGAGAAATAGTCAGCTATTTGGTAGGCTATCCTTCAGTTTGAATAGTATGATATTTTTCTCATGATTAGACTGAAGGAAAGGGGTTTGAATAAAAAGTATCATTCCCATCACATCATAGCAAGGATACATACGATCAACATGAATTACTGTTGTTGGCATTAGTCTCCATCACCTGGCTGAGCTAGTGTTTGTTGGGTAAAGTTACTCTTTTCCTCTTTTTAATACTATAGTGTCTGGTAGCAAATCACCAGGTACAGCCTAGACAAAAGCGTGGAGAATTGTGAGCCACCTCCTTGAGATGGTAATATTTACATAAATTATTTAGAATTTAGAATTTTTATGCAAAAGAAATGTGTCTATTCTTCCCTCTTGCCACCTCATTGGTTCATTCAATTATTTATTTATATCAGTATAGAGTTCTAAATAATTTATGTTTGGGTTATAATCCAATATAACCTCTATTATTATTATTACTATTACTATTATTATTATTTTGCATCAATTGTTTCAGGTTTGGCCATTGGAAGTTCCTTCGGTTAGTTTCTGTGTCCCTTTATCATATCTTCAGTTTCTTGTTTTTTGAGCACTTCTTTATACTCTGGCACTGCAAGGCTCATATACTTTCTGCCCTAACCCTAAGAATAGCCATTTTGCTAATTAGTCCATTCCTTTTATTGAAAAGTGGCATTAGAAACCAAGAGCTCCATGCTGAATGTCCCCATTCCCGTGGAAGTGTCATTATTTTTAGGCCCTTTCAGTGAAGTTAGGAGATATATGTGTGTATACTACATATATGTATATACACATACATTTGTGATTATTTCTCTCTATGTTATATGTGTATAGGTCTATGTTAAACTAAACACAAATTCATACCGATGTCTCAAATTCTAATTTAGTACACCATGATTTATTCTAGCCTTCTTCCTTGCTTTTGTATTATCTCACACTCCAACAGTAGGATTCCTGGCTCCCATATCCTCTATCCATCTACTTATTTGTTTATTGCCAGTGTGCACAGATAGTGGTTTCAGAATTGTTAAACCACATCTCCATGGGGAACAACTTTTCCAGAGTACAGGACTTATGTATACTTCTTTATATTTAGTTTTAAACTCTATACTCATTTCATTTTTAGTCAGTGAGGTTATATTATACATTCATAATTTAGTTTTAAATTTGTATATATTAAGTTTCACTATTTTTTCTGCAAGGTTCTACAGGTATTGACAAATGTATAGTGCCATGTAACTATCACTATATTACCACATCAAACAGTTTCACCTATCTAAAATATACTCTGTACTTCATGGATTCAATTACCACTCTCCTTCCCATAAACTCTGGCAATCACTGATCTGTTTTCATTTCTATAGTTTTCCCCTTTCCAGAATGTCATGCAAATAGAATCATTCCAGTATATAGCCTTCTCAGGCATTTTTCCACTTAGTAATATGCATTTAAGAGTCATCCAATTGGTTATGTGAATTGATTATTCATTCCTTTTCATTGCCAGATAGTATTCATTTGTATGGATGTACCACAGTTTGCTTATCTGTTCACATATCAAAGAGCATCTTGGTTGATGATGGTATTTGGCAACATGAATAAATAAGCCACAAATATGTGTGTACAGCTTTTTGTCTTCAAATAATATTTCAACTCAGTTCAGTAAATACCCAGAACTCTGATTGCTTTGGTGAAACTGTGGCTAGAATGGTAAGAGACTGAGAGATATTCAAGGCTCTTCCTCCTTTAATGATATGTTTAGCTATAGCATCTATCTAGTGAAGAAATTATCAATTATTCTTTGAAGACAGAAACACCAGGGCTCACATTTTAAAGTAATGATTAAATTTGTTAGCAAAATAACTATTAAAAAGTAACAAAATAGACAAAAGTAATATCAATTGAAATTAAACATATTTTAATAATAGCTTTAAAAAATCTTATTAAACTAAGGGAGGAACCAAAGAGAACTCCGTCATTTTATTAATCCAGAGCCAACTAGGATACTGGAAAAAAATCCTTTACATGTACTACCACCTATTACAAGAGTTCCTATGGTACAGAATAGGTTAAAATAATCCTGATTACCTGAAAAAATATCATTCTTTGAACAATCACCTATACAATACTACAGCAATATTTCTGATGAAGTGTTTTGTACGTTACATTTCTCCAAAAAGAGCAGATTGGAGTATCTACACTGCCCTGTGATAGATAGAAGCTATGTACTCACCAATTTACCTCTCTAAATTTGTTTTATTATACCAGAAAGGATAAGTTAGAGTCAATCTACATCTGTTAAGGAAACATGTAATTGGAGAAGAAATCTTTACTGTGGATTTTTTTTACTCGCCCTAACATATCTTTTTTATAAGCTATCCTACACTGCCAGAACACATATATACCATAAAAATGAATTTATTTGACTGTATTCATTTTTTTAAAAGATTTTATTTATTTATTTGACAGAGAGAGAGAGATCCCAAGTAGGCAGAGAGGCAGGCAGAGAGAGAGGGGGAAGCAGGCTCCCCACTGAGCAGAGAGCCGGACGCGGTGCTGGATCCCAGGACCCTGAGATCATGACCTGAGCCAAAGGCAAAGGATTCAACCCACTTAGCCACTCAGGCGCCCTGACTGTATTCATTTTTTTAAAAGATTTTATTTATTTATCTGACAGAGAGAGAGAGATCACAAGTAGGCAGAGAGGCAGGCAGAGAGAGAGGAGGAAGCAGGCTCCCCTATGAGCAGAGAGCCCAATGCAGGGCTCGATCCCAAGACCCTGAGATCATGATCTGAGCAGAAGGCAGAGGCTTTAAACCACTGAGCCACCCAGGTTCCCCAACTGTGTTCATTTTTAACTGGAAAAAAAAGTGCCTAATAAATAACAGAATTCTTGTTTTAAGTTCACACCTAAATGGGCACTTAGGTGACTCAGTTAAGTGTCTGACTGATTTCCGCTCAGATCATGATGTCAGGATCCTGAGATCCAGCCCCATTTTGGGCTCCACACAGGACCTGGAGCTTACTTAAGATTCCCTCTCCTGCTGCACCTCCCCCACTCACATGTGCTCTTTTTCTCTCTCCCTCTCAAAAAAATAAAAATAGAAAAATAAAATAGAACAAAAATAAATTCATACCTAGAAAATGGTTGACTAATATGAGGTATTCAAATTCTTATGCATTTTGAAATTAACCAGCAGAGATCTTGCTTGCAATTCTAAGTATTTGGTTTTGTAATTATTAGAGTGTATTTATTTTATAATCCTTACTATGTGTGCCAGACAGTAAATATTTTGTATTCATTTTCTTATTTAGTCTTTTTAACCATCCTATAGTACAAATATTACTCCCTTTAATGGAAGAGGAAAATGAGGCAAATAGTGTAAATACATGGGTCATTTTGCAAAACTAGAAAGTTGTAGAGACAGGCCTGTTTCCAAAGCAAATTGAATTCTTATCTCAACGTTATAATTATACTAAATCTTTTCCAGAATGCATAATAGTTTACCTTGATTTATAGATAATTACTTGGGTAATAAAATACACTGTCATTGTTACTTTTCTTGACTTTTGATTTTCTGTGATTTTCCTGTGATTTCCAAACTCAATTTTCTGAAGTCATACCTACTTATTTAGAAAAGTATTAAAACAAGGAAAAATACATTCCTTCCTTCCTTCCTTCCTTCTGCTTCCATTTTCTATTATCAGAAATTTCCTCACTTTGTTAATTACAGTTATTTAAAATTTATTTATTGATTTTTTTAAAGATTTTATTTATTTATTTGACAGAGAGAGAGATCACAAGTAGGCAGAGAGAGGGAGAAGCTGGCTCCCTGCTGAGCAGAGAGCCTGATGTGGGGCTCCATCCCAGGACCCTGAGATCATGACCTGAGCCGAAGGCAGAGGCTTTAACCCACTGAGCCACCCAGGTGCCCCTAAAATTTATATATTCATTTTAAGTAATCTCTACACCCAGTGTAGGGCTCTAACTAATAACCCTGAGTTGCCTGTTCTTCCCCCTGAGCCAGCCAGGTGCCCTAATTACAGATATTTAAAAATATTGATACAGTGTTTGTCTTCCTTGAGCTAATAACATAGTTGAAGAGAAAAAGCTTGCAAATATTTTATAATTCAGAATCAGTATAACTATAATAAAGTATAATTAAGGTAGTTTAGTATTGGCTTATGAATATGTAAGTGGATATATGGAACAGGAAAAAGAGACAAAGAATACATGTACAAATATAAACCAAAATGACTTCTGAGAGTCATATCATCAATCGTTGGGGAAAGATAAATTATTAATTTCATTTAGCTGCAACATTTCCCCTCCCCCACCAGGGAAAAGTTAATACCATGTTTCTGTTCAAACTAGATCACAAAATAAAACTTTGTATGAATTAGATATATGCAAAAGACAATCCTTCAAGAATTTCAGAAGAAAATATAAGGGCCATGTTTATAACTTCAGAATGTGAAAGGAATTTAAAACAAAAAAGATAAAATCAGGGGCTTCTGGGTGGCTCAGTGGGTTAAAGCCTCTGCCTTCAGCTCAGGTCATGATCTCAGGGACCTGGGATCAAGCTCCACATCAGGCTCTCTGCTCGGCGGGGAGCCTGCTTCCTCCTCTCTCTCTGCCTACTTGTGATTTCTCTCTCTATCAAATAAATAAATAAATAAATAAATAAAATCTTAAAAAAGAAAGATAAAATCATTCAGGACATTATAGAAAAATGTGATTATGATGATATTGAAAATGCCTCTACAGGGGCACCTGGGTGGCTCAGTTGGTTAAGCAACTGCCTTCAGCTCAGGTCGTGATCCTGGAGTCCCTGAATAGAGTCCCGTATCAGGCTCCCAGCTCTGCGGGGAGTCTGCTTCTCCCTCTGACCTCCTTCCCTCTCATGCTCTCTCTCTCTCTCACAAATAAATAAATAAATAAAATCTTAAAAAAAAAAAGAAAATGTCTATATAGTGAACAAAGTCAAAACACTAGTCACAAATTTAGAGAGAATAATTACAGAAAAAACCTTATTACAATTGATATCAAAAATAAAACAGAAAGATCAATAAGGAATATGACAAATTATGTAATAGAATATGGGTAAAAATCTGTGAACAAGCAAATCATAGAAAATTAACTGGAATAAATGTATTTAAATATTTTCAGTTTTATTAGTAGTCGGAATTGAAAAATTAAAAAAATACAACTATGAGACATCATATTGCACCCATAAATTTGAAAAAAATTATATTCTGATAGTTATACAAGGGTTGGGAATTTGTAAAGTGAGATGAACAATTATATCCTAATAATGGGAAATAAATTGAATCAACTAATTTGGAAAATAATTATGAATTATCTAGTAAAACTGAAGATGTACATACTCACTCTGTAATTTTTTCTCTCCATCCTGCAGAAAAATTATTGCACACATGTGCGTAAGTAGTTGTTCCTGAAATGTAAAACAGAAGGTCATATCAAAAGTTTGTTTTTTTTTAAAGACTTTATTTATCTGAGAGAGATAAGGATAGAGAGAGCACAAGTGGAGGAAGGGGCAAAGGAAGAGGGACAACCTGATTCCTCACTGAGCACAGAACCTAACACAGGGCTTCATCCCATGATCCTGAGATCATAACTTGAGCTGAAGTCAGATGCTTAACCAACTGAGCCACCCAGGCACCC
>JAQQSY010002579.1:0-13585 GCA_028646535.1 Procyon lotor
CATAATAAGGAAGGAATCTAGAAATATGATATGATGAACAAACCCTGAATATATGTTACTCTGTATGCCTTGTTATGAAATTATAAATTTCCTAATTGTTAAACCAGTTCCAGACATTTTTATAACATGCCCAATGAACTCAAATGATTAAGATTTCTTTAAAAAAATGCTTATATGTCATTGAGGAAAAAAAAATATTTCAAGAGGGAAAAGATAAGGAATACAAATGGAATACATATAGAGAGAAGCATAAATAACCAGTAAATTGTTGAAATTTGTCTCAAATTTAAAATTAAAAACATTGTATTTTTTCTCTATCAATTTTATTTTTTATCATTTAATACTTTTTTAAAGGAAAAAATGGATGTGAGTGTGAATATGTGCATATTGAATGACTTGATATTCATGATTAAATTTGAAGATATTTGAAAGCTTTCTTTTTCTTTCTTTTACATTTATAAACTTTCTAAATATTTACCAAGTACAAATAACATTTTTGTGCAAATAGATGAAATGAGAGTTGTTTCTGAAATATAAATAAATGTAACAGGAACAAAATATTAAATGTGTGTATTATAATTATGCTATTTTGAGCCATTTTTTCTCACAACATGCACTAGCTATATCAAGAATTTCTAGTTCTCCCTCTCCCTCTGCTCCTACCTCCACCCCCACTTGTGCTCTCTTTCTCCCTCACTCTCTCAAATAAAAATAAAATTTTTAAGAAGAATTTCTAACACTGTTATCAATAATTTACGCATGTTACAGTCAATAATTGACCTTTTATTTACAGAAATTTTTAAGGAAAAAAAAATGTTTCCTTTCACACAAGAGCTGTTTGCATAGTGAGTGCCATGACTTATTTATAAACTATATCTTTCTGTTTCTTTTTATATACCTATATCATCTATATGTATGTATCTATATGTATATCTATATCTCTATGTAAAGCATCAGATGTATAGTTCAGATTATTGTTGGAGAAATGACTTGTTTGAAAATTTACCATACCCAAGGATGTCATGAATAATATGTGAGACTCTGCATATAACAAATGCATGAGAACCCAGAATAAGTATATGACCTTGGTACATGTGCAAACGTATGTTTTAAATTATCATTTATTTGTTCAGGGTCAATTTATAAAATCAGGCATGTTATCACAATCCAATTTGTAGTTAATAAAGACTTGATCTTTTTTAAAAAAATTATTTATTTATTTGACAGAGAGAGAGCACAAACAACATGAGCAGAAAGAGGGAGAAGGAGCCTCCCACCGAGCAGAGAGCCCAACATGGGGCTTGATCCCTAGAGGATTAATTGAGACACCCTGGTGCCCCTAAAATTTGATCTTGATCTGGTTTTGATTTGTTTGATATTTGTTATGTGTACTCCATGAATAATCTCCTCAGAGAATATAGATGGTTAGTTTATTTCTGGTTACTATTAAATTCTAAATCTTATTTATTCATTTACTTATTTATACCTTTGGGGATGACATATTAGGTAGGTAAGAGGATGTTGGATTAGGTAGGTAAGAGGATGTTGGATTAGCTTGCTATACGCTCTATATTTTGCAAACACCTTACGATATGATGATAACTTGTTAAAACCACAATCAGAGAGGATGAGTTTAAATAACCTGCTTTAGATTTGACATTTCAAGAAAACTAAATATATCTGAAGAAGTAGGGTCTTTTGATAATATTTTCAAACAATCAATAGTCTTGAAGGATATTTTATTGATTTCATAGATTTATAGATTTTATAGACTATATTATACAACCATAAGTGTATGATAGTACTTGAAGTTAACACTTAAAAAATTACCTTGGAGAAACGCCTGAGTGGCTCAGTCAGTTGAGCAGCTGACTCTTGGATTCAGCACAGATCATGATCTCAGGATCATGGGATCAAACCTCTGTTCTCAGCAAGGAGTTTGTTGGAGATTCTCTTCCTCTCCTGCCTTTCCCAACTTGCTTTTGTGTGCACACACTCTCTCTCTCAAATAAATAAATAAACTTTTAAAAAAATTACCTTGGAAAAAAGTAAATGGAATCTAAAAGCACAAGCTGTTTTAAATTTAACAAAGGAGACTATTATGTCAAAAGTATAAAATAGAACTAAAACTTCATTTGGAGGAAAATTAAGAGTCTTGAATGATGTCATTTAATAAAAAACTACAGAGAGTAACTTCAATAATAATTTAAATAAATTGAATAATAATTTAAAAATTAAGTAAAATAGGAATAGAAGTTACTAATTAAATGTGTGAAGTCAGTATAGCAGAAAAGTTACAAACATTAAATATTGAAACTGTTACAGATTTGGGGAACAGACTGTGAATGTCTTCTCATCAATCTTATTTAAAATAAGACTGAAAGAAAAGAAAATAAACAATAAAAAAAATCAAATGGAAGAATTGTAAGGGGCACCTGGGGGGCTCAGTGGGTTAAAGCCTCTGCCTTCCTCTCATGTCATGAACTCAAGGTCCTGGGATCAAGCCCCGAATCAGTCTCTCTGCTCAGCAAGGAGCCTGCTTCCCCCTCTCTCTCTGCCTGCCTCTCTGCTTCCTTGTGATCTCTCTCTGTGTCAAATAAATAAATTAAATAATCATTAAAAATTTGTAAAAAAGTCACATAATTTCATAATGAGAAAATTCAAGATATTTAATGACAAATGATTATCTCTTAAGAGATAGGTAAATATATACAAATGAATAGCTTTTTTAATTATAGCACCTTATTTGTTTATAAATGAAATGGGGAAATATCCTATTTATTATAAATAAACAACTGTAAGCATGCAGAAGTCAATTCAAAAACAAAAGTTAGTTTCTTGCATGAATTGCACTAATTTTGCTGAAGAACACAAAACTTAATCTGGGAGAAATGTATAATTCTTTAGAGTGGACAAAATGTCAAAATACTTCAGCTTTCATAAATCAATCTATGCATTAAATGTATTCCAATAAGAATTTGTTCATAGGAGCGCCTGGGTGGCTCAGTCGTTGGGCAGCTACCTTTGGCTCAGGTCATGATCCCGGGGTTCTGGGATCAAGCCCCACATGGGGTTCCCTTATCCTTAGGGAGCCTGTTTCTCCCTCTCCCACTCCCCCTGCTTGTGTTCCCTCTCTTGCTGTGTCTCTCTCTGCCAAATAAATAAAAAAATTAAAAATTAAAAGAAAAGAATTTGTTCATAAAACTGGATAAAATAATTTAAGAATGGGGTGCCTGGGTGGCTCAGTGGGTTAAAGCCTCTGCCTTCGGCTCAGGTCATAAACCCAGGGTCCTGGGATGGAGCCCGGCATTGGGTTCTCTGCTCAGCAAAGGGAACCCTTCCCTCTCTCTCTGTTTAGCTCTCTGCTTACATGTGATCTCTCTCCTCTCTGTCAAATAAATAAATAAAATCTTTAAAAAATAATAATAATTTAAGAATGCACGTGATAAAGGATAGTCACTTGAGAATTGCCAAGTTGTATTGTTTTGTTTTGTTTTGTTTTTAGAGAGAGACAGAGCAAGTAAGTTGGGTGAGGAAGTCCAAAGAGAGAATTTTTTTTTTTCAAGATGTTATTTATTCATTTGAGAGAGGAAGAGAGGGAGATAACCTAGCAGTGGTGGGAGAGAGGCAGAGGGAGAAACAGACTCCCCACTGAACAGGGTCCCTGATGCAGAGCTCAGTCTCAGGACCCTGGGATCATGATCTAAGCTGAAGACAGACATTTAACTGACTGAGCCACCCAGGTGTCTGAGAGAGAGAATCTTAAGCAGTCTCCACATTCAGTGTGGCTTGATCTCATGGCTCTGAATTCATGACCTGACTGGAAATCAAAAGTTGGATGCTTAACTGACTGAACCACCCAGACATCCCACAATTGTCAAGTATATTTTAAAGAGATGACAAATGAGAAGCGATTTGAGTAGTACATATAAAATTACGCTATGATCTACTATAACAGTTGGTATAACATATATGAGATTACTGTAAAAGAATGAAGTATAGAAATGGATATTTGTAACCAACTATATATAAAAACTAAATATGTATATATTTTCTGTTGGATAAATTACTCATATAAAATAGAATATCTCTAGTATTATCAAATAAACAAAGAACAAAACAGAAAATACCAATTGACAAGAGACCAAGGAAAATCACCTATAACCTAAAGTGACAACTAAGTTAGAGACAAAGATTTCTAAGCAAGTTATTTTTTAATAACCTTCTGAGACATTCTGAGACTAACTGTGTTAACTCTTGCCAAAGCAAAGACAGAGAAACAGGCTGGGAGAGTGTGGAAAAGAAGAGAGAGATATCAGTCAAGGTGGGAAATACTGAGAATAATTTTAATACCTCTGGGTCAGTCCCATGGCCCTCGGATCTATGAAAGAGGCTTGAAAAGTAAATATACTAGTGGTGGTGGAGTTGGAAAGATCTTACCTCCATAATAAAGAGAAGCACTGTTGTTGAAAATACCCCCTACATAACTGATGGTGAAAGAAAAAAAAATCAGTAACAGAAATAAGAGCATCCAGGAATGAGAAGGGAGGATGTATTAGTTTCTAAAAATCATCCCACACTGAAAAGAATCAGAGCTCCTTGGAGAAATGGCTATTTCCCAAGCCAAGAAAAGTACTAGCTAATAGAAATCTTGTGTCAAAAAGCAAGGAAGAACTCCAAATCTAACAGGAAAAGTCACCAAAAAACAAAGAGGTCAAGCCTAAAAGGCCTCTCTTGGGCTAACTCTGGTACATTAAATAACGACACTATTGGTAATTTATTATTATCATTTTTTGTAATTGATAATAAAAGCTTAAATAAGGGGCGCCTGGATGGCTCAGTTTGTTAAGCGACTGCCTTTGGTTTGGGTCATGGTCCTGGAGTCCCGGGATCGAGTCCCACATCGGGCTCCCAGCTCCATGGGGAGTCTGCTTCTCCCTCTGACCTTCTGCCCTCTCATGCTCTCTCTCTCTCTCTCTCCTTCAAATAAATAAATAAATAAATAAATCTTAAAAAAAAAATAAAAGCTTAAGTAAATAGAAACACCTGAGTTGATAGCATCTTAACCAGGAGTAGATTTCATTTCAAGAAATTACTTTCTTTGCCCACCTGTCAGAAGAAACTCCTCATGTGTTCAAGTTTTATCATGAAATTGTGGCAATGTCATACAATAATAATGAAAATGTCTGAAATATTGTGCAAATTACCAGTATGTGACACAGAAATGAAGTGAGCAAATGCTGTTGGATAAATGGTGCTGGTAGTTGTTGAACACGGGGTTGCCACAAGCCTTCACTTCATAAAAAACACAGTATCTACAAAACACAGTAGAATCAAGTGCCATAATATGAAGCATGATTGTAATGAAGAATAATCTTGATAATAAAAAAAAAATGAGTCCTCTGTGTGTGTGTGTGTGTGTGTGTGTGTGTATGTGTGTGTGTGTGTGTGTAGTGTATACGAGACAGAGGAAAAGATATATTTAGAGAGACGCATGCTAAACCCAATGATTAAAGTATTTCAGAAAAGATAGAAATTTGAATAGTGCCAGAAGATACTCCATAGCTTGTCTGAGAATTGCTGAGGGGAACAATACGTAGCCTTTTTCCTTTCCTGGTGGTCATTTTCTTTAAAAAGCAATGAAATTTAACATATGTAACAGTTGGATCCTGCTTTAGGGGAAAAAACAAACATATATTTTGTGGATAAAAGGAGAAAATTTAACGTAAATTGGTAGTAGATGATATCAAGAAATAATTGTTGATTTTTTTTAAGGTTTTATTTATTTATTTTAAAGAGAGAGAGAGTGAGAGCTCAGGGAGGAGCAGAGGACCAGGTATCAGCAGATGCCCCACTGGGCATGGGGCTGGATCCCACACCCTTGATATCATGACCTGAGCTGAAATCAAGAGTCAGACCCTGAAGAAACTGAGCCACCCAGGACCCCCAAGACAGAGCTGTTGATTTGCGTGTGAAATGGAACAATGATTGAGTGAACTACTAAAAATTTCCTTATTTTTATAAGGTACATGTATTCTGGATAAAAAGTCAAGATTTCTGTAACTGACTTTTAAATAGTACAGCAAATACGACATAGATGGATAGAGAAAATAGAGTAAAATATAAAGTTATTGAATGTAGATCTTTCTTCCAAGAACGATCATTGTCATTATTTTTTACTTTAGGGTATACGTATTTCTTTCACAGTAAGTGTTATAAAAATTAACATATACATGGAAAATTAAGAAAAAATACTGATATATTCTTGATTTATAAAACAATTAAATATTAGGAAAATCAAGGTAAAAATGGTCATATATTATTGTAGAAGTTAAATTATTTCTATACTAAACAAAATTAAGTATAAACATAATAAACCAGGGATTAAACTCACAAACAGAGAGAAAAATTTGAAAATTCATTAAAATACAGATTTCAATAAAAAGAAACATATTTTACAAATTGGAAGCACACTCAAAAAAAGAAAAGAGTTGATCATATTAGAAAACTGGTCAAAACAGCTAGGTTTTAGAGCAATAAAATTAACAATAAAAAATGACTTTTTTTAAAAAAAAACTTAGCAACTGTTTTAAGATTGATAACATTCGCTGCTTATATATATACAATATATTTATGCATTGTTGTAGAAGTGTATATAGGAATAGAATTTTGGGAAAAGACTATGTCAGCATCTATTAAAGGTAAATTTTGCTACTGAATTCACCAATGAACAAATAAAAACACTGTCAGATTAGTGTATTTATACAAGGATATTCACTGGAGCAAGTTATCTAACTGGAAACAACTTGAATGTCAAATAATATGGAATTGTTAAATAAATTATGCTATATCTGTGGTTAGAAAGAAAATGAATCAGCTAAATAAATTTGTTTGTTATTCACATATTGACCTAGAATTATGTCTATAACACATGATTCAGTAATGGATAATTCCAGTTTTATAAAACATATAAAGGAAAAAAGGAAAAATGAACCATGTTTATATGTTTATGTCCAGCTATATCTATATCTGTATCATCTATAGGTATAGCTATTTTTGTTCAAGGTTAAAAAAGATTATAGTTTGAAAGGAGAAACCCAAATGGCTAACACTGCTAAATATGCCTCAAGGTAGTAGGAGTTAGAAGGAGGGGGAAAGCTAAGACAATTGACACTTAATTTACAAATATCTACTCTTTGAATTGTGGCAAACACGCATTCTTTCTCTGATTAAAAAATAATAACACAGTTTTAAAAATCCTCAACAAAAGCAACAAAAGAAATTGCTACTGAATGAATTATATCTATTCAGGTGCAAATTATTATTTTCTCATGTGCGGAAGTTTGACTGCAGGCGTATCGCAAAGAGAAAGGATGTATGAATCTTTTCATGTAAAATTAATGATGTAGTATAATGTGTGGTCCTTTTACTTTAAAGAAAGGTATCACAATGTGATACTTTATTACTATGCCATTTTAATTGCTGAAGCTCTGTGTGCTTTATTGTGAATATTTTTAGTTTTGAATTTTTGACCCTAGGCAATTTCATTACGAAGTAGGGTTCCTTTTCATGGATTAGAAAATGTTACAAATCAAAAAGATAAATTATAAACACAATAGATTATAACTCAAACTCTTAAACTTCCTCACATTCTTCTCTTTATTCTGGTGGAACAAAGTGAAGACTCAGTAAGTTAGGGTAAAGTGAATAAATGAAAGAAAGTGCTGCAATTTTTTGCAGAAAGAAGTTTAGGGGAAATTGTCACTTCAGTTAGTAAATTAGAGAAATCAGAAAGCAAATTACGTCTTTAGTGCTAAAACATAAAATGCTATCCGGGGCCTAGAAAAACACGATGTTATAATATCTTATAAAAACTAAATAGTAATTACGATTTATAGGATCAGTAGACCTCAATTCCTCCAGTACAAACATTAGAACAGCATTGTAAGAATAATAATTATATGGAAACTTCATCTCAGGCTTTCTTATTCCCCTCTTTATTATTCTTGTCCTTCTAGATCCTGCAGAGATGTGAATCTGTTCTATAAAACTACTGCTGTCTACCAAGTTAGTAAACTCTGCTTGGATTTTGTTTTCCTCTTGGGTGTCCTAAGACACAAGATTCATATCTCCCTTTTGAAGTCACCGTCTGACTTGGCGTCTTGACCCATCAGACTGTGAAACCTCGAGACTAGTAATCAACTATCATTAATCTTTGTAACTTCAGGAGTGAGCAAAGTACATAACTTATATCAGGTGTTGGATAATGTTGGCTGCATTCAATGAATTGATATATATGACATTGGACATGTTAAAGGCAATTAGGAAATTGAGATATCTTAAACTAAATGTGATGATTTATATTTTCGTTGGGAAAGACAAACCTACTCTCAGTCTATGGCAGTGACCCTAGAATGTAGCTGTCCATGTTGTAAAAGGATTATCTCATGTCTATTCTTCTCTCATCAATTATCTTTTGATCTTTTTGCCCCTTAATTTATAGTTCATGAAATTAAATCATGCATTCCCACTGAAACTCTGTCATATTCACACCATCAAATCTGTCTACATATCAATCTTCTTTCTCCTCTTTACATTGGATGAAATGTCCTCATTTCTATCAAAGACCATCTCTTTCATTTACTTAGGATCTCATACATACTTGTCTTTTCAGAAGTTTCATTAATATGATTATAATCTACTATGAATTATTAATTTCTCCCCCTTTAATGAATCATCATGCTTGTGTTAGCTTCCTATTGCTACCGTACAAATTTTTATAAGTATAGTGTCTTAAACAGTAGAAATTTATTATCTAACAATTTTGGAGATCAAAAGTCCAAAGTCAATTTTATTTGACTATAATCAAATAAAACCAAAATAAAATCTGGAGTTTGTAGGAAAAAATCTGTTTTTCTGCCTTTTTTCTGTTTCTGGAGATTGCCTACAATCCTTGGCTCATGGCCACATGACTCCAATCTGTTTTCATTGTCACATTTTCTTCTCAGACTCGGACTATGTCTGCTCAGATTGGTATAACAAAATACTATAGATTGGGTGGCTTAGAAACAACAGATATTTTTTTCTTATGGTTTTGGAGGTTGGAAAGTCCAAGAAAAAGATGCCAGCCTCCTGGTTGATAAATGGCTATCTTCTCCCTGTGTCCTTACACAATAGAAGGTGTGAGGTATTTCTCTCCGGCCTCTTTTATATAGTCCCTAATCTTATTCATTAGAGCACCACACTGATGACTTCATCACCTCCCAAAGTTCCTAACTCCAAATAATATATATTTGGCCTTAGGGTTTAATACACGAATCTGGGGAGAACTTAAACACATAGTTTGATTCTGACCTGCTCTCCCCTTATTCAAATCCTTCTTGCATACAAAATTCATTCATTCCATCCCAATAGCTCCAAAAGTCTTAATTCTTTACAGCCTCAACTATAATGTAGAAGTCCAAAATCTCATATAAATACATCTTCATCAGATTTGGGTGAGACTTCAGCTATGGCCCATCCTGACACAAACTCCTCTAGCTGAACTATAAAATCAAACTGTTACCTGCTTCCCAAGTATAATGATGGGGCAGGCTGAGGATAGACAGTCCCGTTCCAAAAGGGAGAAGTTGGAAAGAAGAAAGGAGGGACAAGTCCCAGGTAAGTTGAAAGCCTAATGGAGCAAATCTTACTAAACCTTAAGGTTTGAGAATAAACTCTTTAGGCTTGATGCTTTGTCCTGTGGATGCACTGGGGCTACAGTCCTGTTTCTGAGTTGGAATTACATGCCTTCAGCTCTCCCAGGAAAGGGTTCTGCCTCCACTGCTCTCCCAGCTGGGGTCATGCAGGTGACTCTGCCCCCTTGGCTCTGCGGTGAATGCATTCTTTAAAATCTAGATGAAGGCAACCATGCACCTGCACACCTGACCCCATCTTTGGACTGTGTGAGCCATCAGACACAGAGCTGCAGAGGCCCCAGTGTTTGCTTCTTGTGCCATCTGGAGGAGGTGACCTCTATGGCCGGTGCTGCATGGGAACCTACGGGAGTCACACCTAGGACAGCTTAGGGGTGCTGCACCTCTGTGCAGGTAGAGGTCAGGTCCATGATGTGACATGGTGCCAGGCAATGTGCTCCAGGCAGTGTGCTCCTGGGTGGCTCCTCTGAAACCACTCTACCCCAAGACCACTCTTCCATTGTCTTAGAGGATTGCTCTTAGATTTTGCTGAGAGTGCTTAACCATGCTAATTTTCTCATTAATGGTCTCTTGGTTAAGTCCTTTGTGTTCTTTCCCCAACAAGGCTTTCTCATCCTTCACAATATGAAAAGGCTGAGAATGTTCTAAATCTTTAAGACCCGTTTCCATTTTGATTAATAATTCATGTTTAAGTCATTTCTCTCTTCTTATATTTTAGTATAAATAGTCAGGAGGAGACGAGCTGTATCTACAACACTTTGCTTAGAAATAGCTTCAGTTAGGGGCACCTGGGTGGCTCAGTCATTAAGCGTCTGCCTTCGGCTCAGGTCATGATCCCAGAGTCCTGGAATCAAGCCTCACATCAGGCTCCTTGTTCGGCAGGAAGCCTGCTTCTCCCGCTACCATTCCCTCTGCTTGTGTTCCCGCTCTTGCTGTGTTTCTCTCTGTCAAATAAATAAAATCTTTAAAAAAAAAAAAAAAAAGAAATAGCTTCAGTTAAATATGCAATATCATTGCTCAACAGTTCTACTTTCTCCAACACATGTGGATATAAACACAATTCAGCCAAGTTCTTGGCCACTTTATAACAAAGATGACCTTTTCTCCAGTTTCCAATAACGTAGTTCCCACTTCCATCTGAAACCTCACCTGGACTCCTGGGTGGCTCAGTTGGTTAAGCAACTACCTTGGGCTCAGGTCATGATCCCAGAGTCCCAGGATCGAGTCTAGCATCAGGCTCCCCGTTCCAAAGAGAGTCTGCTTCTCCTCTCTCATGCTCTGTCTCAAATAAAGAAATAAAATCTTAAAAAAAAAAAAAAAATGAAACCTCATCTGTTGCCTTCATTGTCCATACTTCTGCCAGCATTCCGTTCAGGATTACTTATATATTTTTTGAAAGGTTGAAGCCTTCACAGGTCTCCCCTATTCCTTCTGCATCGTCAACTTTCCTTTCACAGCAAAGGAGGCTTGTGTCCTAAACTCTTCCAGCATAGCCCATTACCCAGTTCCAAAACCACTCCCATGTTTTAAGGTGTTTATTACAGCAAGACTTCACTTCTCAGCGGCAATTTTTGTTATAGTTGGTTCAGGCTGCTATAACAAAAATATCATAGACTAGGTGGTGGCTTGTACATATTATGATATATATATATGTATATATATATATAATGATATTGGATATTTAGTTGGAACTTATATGTATTATATATATATATATTTATATATATTTAAAGTAGTTGTGCGTGTGTGTGTGTGTGTGTGTGTGTGTGTGTGTGTATTTAGAGAGGGAGAGAACATGTATGATGGTGGGGGGACCAGAGGAAGAGTGAGAATCTTAAGCAGGCTCCATGATTAATGCAGAGCCCAAAGCAGGGTTCAATCTCACGACCCTGAGATTATGACCTGAGCCGAAATCAAGATTTGGACAGTTAACTGACAGAGCCACCCAGGTTACCTCTAGGTGGTGGCTTTTAAACAATAGAAATTTATTTCTCATAGTTTTGAAATCTGGAAAGTCCAACATAAAGGTACTGGCAGATTTGGTATTTGATGAGAGCCTGCTTCTAGTTCACAGAAGCTGTCTTCCTGCAGTGACTTCACATGACGGAAGGGGTAACTGCACCATCTGGATACTCTTTTATAAGGGCACCAATCCCACTTATGAGGGTTCCACCCTTATGACCTAATCACCTTCTAAAGGCCCCACCTCCTAATACAACCACAATGGGTTTTACAATTTAATATATGAATTTGAGGGGCCAGTCACAAACATTCAGGGTATAACACTGACACTCCTACTTCCCTCTTATAAAGACCCTTGCAAGTACATAGGGCCCACTGAGATAATCCAGGCTAATCTCCTAAAATTCTTAATTTAATCCATCTACAAAACCCCTGTGTCTTTTAAGTAACATATTTATAGGAGATTAGGGTGTTGTATTAGTAAGGGTTCTCCAGAGAAACAGAATTAATAGGATGTATATTGGGTGTGTGTGTGTGTGTGTGCATTTTATCTATATATGTATATACACAAAAGGAATTGGCTCACATGGTTGTGGAGTCTGAGAAGCACCAAAACCTAAAGTTGGCCAACTGGGGACTGAAGATAGGCAATGGTATAGTTCCAGCCGCTGTCTGAGACTGCAGAGCTAAGGCAGCAGATGGTGCCAGATCTAGTTTGAGTCCAAATTTAAAGGCAGGTGAGGACCCATGTCCCAACTCAATGACAAGCAGAGAGAAAGAATTCTCCCATACTCAGTATTGTGGTCCATGCAGGCCCTCAGCAGATTGGGTGAGGCTGTTCCCCACTGGGGAGTGCAATTCATTTTATTCAGGTCTACTGATTCAAATATTAATCTTACTGGAAACACCCTCACAGACACACCCGGATTAACAACTAAATATCTTGACAGCCCATGGCTCAGTCAGATTGACACATAAAATTAACCATCACAGAAGTGTATGTGTTTGGGGGGCCATTTTTCAGGCTGCTGCAATTCATGTGAGCACAATACAGGCTCGAGTATAATTCTCTGAAACGAAGGCATATCTTGTTTTATTGTGCTTTGTTTTATTGTGCTTCACAGATATTGTGTTTTTTAATATGTGGAAATTTTGTGATAAACTACATTGAGCAGGTTTATCAGTGCTGATTTTTCCAAAATTTCCAAACATTTGCTCGCTTCATGTCTGTGTCACATTTTGGTAATTCTCACAATAATCTAAACTTTTTCTAGCTGCATTGAGAATATTCGTGATTCATGGCAAGAGATCAAAATACCAACATTAACAGGAGTGTAGAAGAAGGTGATTCCAACCCTCATGGATGACACTGAGGGGTTCAAGGCTTCAGTGGAGGAAGTGACTGCAAATGTGGTGGAAATAGCAAGAGAACTAGAATGAGATGTGGAGCCTGAAGATCGGACTGAATGGCTACCCTCTCATGATAAAACTCAAAGAAATGAAGAGTCCATTCTTAAAGATGAGCAAGGAGAGGGGTTTCTTGAGATGGAATCTACTCCTGGTGAAGATGCTGTGAAAATTGTTGAAATGACAATGGAGGATTTAGAATATGATATAAACTTTTTTGATGAAGCAGGGGCAGGTCTTGAGAGAACCGACTTCTATTTTGAAAAAAGTTTGTTTGACCCTGGGTAAAATGTTACCAAGTAGCGCTGCATGCAACAGAGAAATCATTTATGAAGGGAAGAATCAGTCAATGTGACAAACTCCATTGTTGTCTTATTTTAAGAAATTACACAGCCACTTCAACTTTTAGCAATCACCCTGCTCAAACAGCCCTCAGAAACATCGAGGCAAGACCTTCCACCAGCAAAAAGATTAGAACTTACTGAAAGATGTTTAGCATTTTTTTAGCAATAAACTGTTTC
>JAQQSY010002580.1:0-13584 GCA_028646535.1 Procyon lotor
AAACAGAATTGTCATGTACTTGTTCCCTTAGAATTTGATATTTGAGCAAAAGTAATTAATATTTATATGTATGCAGATGCAAATACCATGTATGGCAGAAAGAAATCAAAATCAGGGAAATGTTCCATGCAGGCCTGGAACGGGAACTCAATCAGAAATTCTAGTAGGGAACTGATAAGCTGGAGTTAAAAACATAAAAATTTTTCTACCTTGAAAATATACTGATAGTATGGTCAGTTTACTATTGCTATTACTATATCCATATGCTTTAACTTGAGCAAACCTCAAAACATGAGTGAGTTGAGTGGAATTTTAAGGATATATTCAATTTTGTGGGAATAAAGAACAGCCATATTTCAGCTGTTATGTCATAGAATTGAAAACAAAATCTTCTCTCAACCCAGAGACCAGGCCCCAAAGAGTGTTGAGAAAAAAGAAACAGCTTTATGATTGAATAAGTCTTAAACTTGAAAGTGATGCAACTTATGGGCAATTCACTTAGAGATTGTAAAGACAGAAAGGAATTTTATAAGCAGACCACCTTTACATACATTTTCTCAAGAAAAATGATTACTGGGTCTCAAGAAAACTTCAAAACACTATATTATACACAATATATCTTAAATTCACTTGTTAATTGGGATGACAGTTGGTTACTTAACTGGTTTTATAGGAGGGGTAAAAACTCCAATTCTGATTAGGGAGGAAGGTTTGTCCCTAGAGGGAGATAAGAGTACTATCTCCCTTGATATTTACGTTTCCAAGAGATAGCTCCCAAGGCCTTAAGAAAGCCTTCCCAGGTCCTTAAGCTGGTAAGAAGCCTATTCATATTTTTAAGAAATTTACATAACATTTCAAAGACAGAGAAAACATCTGAAATGACAAATTTTCCAAAGCAAATAGTCTAAGAAAAACAAGGGGGTAGTCTCTCCTTATTTGTACTGGAAAGTATTAAGCCTCTTATTTTAAATTTTTGTCTTTTCACAAGCCATACTCCAAAGATGATCAAGTTCATATTTTAATTAGCTAACTTGTGTTTCTATTGTAAAATTAAGGCATGCCTAGGGTCTTTCCTGAAGCAACCTCTGGAACTGGAGGCGGCAGCACCCCTGGGGAAGCAGGCACTAGAACCCCAAGTCTGGAGAAATCAGTCAAAGCTTGTCCTCACTTTTCATCTGGGTCCAACCATACCTCCCTCAGCAGGGTGTGATCTGGACTAATCTGATAATTTGCATTGATGATCTTAGAGTTGGGTAGCATTTAAGCTCAATGGGGAACAAGTTATGGGGGAGAAGTTCCAGGAAAATGGTAGCTGCATATGTTAGAATCTACATATACCTCCTTCTGCAAAACATAAACATCACTGGGACCACACTTAGGGATTTTAGAGAGACAGAGCAGACTGAAACTCCAATGATTGGGGTAGATGGCTCTGGGGCTCCAAGTGAACTGAGATTCAGGTCAGGGCTTCCCAGAGGAGAGGGGAGTATAGAGAGTTATTTAATAGTGGTAGAACATAACATCAACTGGGGTTTACCCCTTGAGGGAAGGGCCTCTAGCCTGAACAGAGACTGCTGAGAGAAGGTCCAAGACCTAGCAATTCAGAGCACTTGTGCACGTGGAGTTTAAAGAAAGAAGATGGGAAAGGTCATAGAATGAGATCAGGCAGCCCTGAGAAAATACTGACTGTCTTGGAGGCTAGAGAGAGGCACTGGGAAGGTGGAGGGATCTCTGCAGCCTGGGTGTCAAAAAAAAAAAAAAAAAAAGAAAGAAACAAAGAAAGAAAGAAAAGAAAGAAATCTTCAAAGCCAAGGGCCTTAAGAAAGCAAGATAGCAAATATGAGGTAGAAGACAGACAAAGGAGAGATGCCACTTTAAAAAAGAAGCTTCCTTTCACCATGAACAATATTAAAGGAAGCCCTTGATCTGAGAAATCTAGTGAGCCACACTAAAGTCTCTCCATCCCCACTGCATAGGATCTCCTGCTATGTTTGAGGGAAATCCAATGCAAAAAACCATGAAAAAGAAAAGTAAAGTTCTAATATCTATAGAAAGCTTGTTCCAAAATTCCTTATAGACTTAAGCTATTCCCTAACCCCTACCAACTTGAACGTATATGATTGTATGCATTTTTATATATACATATATACATGTATATACACACATATATTTTACATATATGTATACATATAACTGTACACATTTTTAGCAATTCTCTGCGATAGCAAGCAAACTAAAAATCTAGTCATGTAACAGGAAACAGAACATTAACAAAAATTTAAAATAAGAAACAAACTGCAGTTTATAGACATCAGAATCATAAATTAAAAAACTAAGGGTCGAAATAGATAAATAGTAGGAATATGTTAAACTGGAAGTGATGAAAACTCAGGAGAAATATTAAAAAATAAAGAAAAAATTATCTAAAAAATACAGACCAGTTGCAAGCTTCCCTGCAGAGAATATATGAGACTGACAGGGGCTGTAGAGGATAGAATTGAGAAGATCCAAAAAAATATTGCAGACATTTTATAAAAAGTTTAAGTAGATCAGACTTGGATATCATTATAGGAAACAGATAAAAATATCCAACATATATATTATTTCAGTTTCTGGAGAAGCAAAAGCAATGAAACAGAACTAACATTTAAAACTGTAAACCAGGACAAGTTTCCTCTAATTAAAAGAGAAATCCTAAATTTCTCTGTTGAAAGGACCTGTCATATCTTACCTGGAAGATTAAATCCTGAACAGTCAATTTGGTGAGTTATTTTAGAAAACTGTTAGACTTGAAAAAGAAATAGAAAAAGAAAAGGAAATCTGTTAGACTTGAAAGATACAGTCTCTGGACCTTGAGGCAAAAAGAGAAAGTCATTTAAAAAGAAAAAAAAAATCAGGTTGGTATCAGACTTGTCAAGACAGTAGCATTAAGAAACTCAAGGAAGGAAAATGTGGGCTAAGGGTTGTTAATGCAGTTAAACGTAATTCAGGTATCAAGCTCTAGGCAAATAGTTGAAAACATGAAGAAGTTCAGGGAATTATGTACCCATGAGGCCTTCATAATAAAATCACTAAAGGATGAGTGTTAAATGACAAAGAGATGCTTTGAAAATGACTGAAATTATAGCACTATTTTTAACTAGCTATAAAACTGGAACCAAAGTTGAAAAAAGGTGGAAGAAAACTACATAAATATTTCATACTTGACCAACTAAAAATATCATAGTAATAAACAGATAAATGGGGAAGATAGGGGAAAGAAAGACAAGAGAAAAATTAAATTTCCTTACTACTTAACAGCCATTGACAAGCCCTTGAAACAGGCAGAGTGCCATTCCTCTAGGAACTCAGCTGCCTGAGTGTTAGTATTTTGCTAAGTGCAAAGGCAGTCTTAGCCCTACTCCCAGGATCCTGCGAGTCTACTTTAGGGTACACAAATTCCTTTGGAAATTTCCTTTATCTTTACCCCCAAGACATATGTTGGCAATCATCTGCCAAGTATATGACCCACCGATATACACCAGAAGGGTCTCATGTTTAAGGTTTTATTAGACAGTAATGAATGAACTTTTCCCAAGAATAGCTTGCCCCCTCAAGTTCCTTGAAACCAGTTCCAAAATTCCCTAGAGACTTAAGCTATCCCTAACCCACTCCCAACTTGAAAGTATGTAATGGACCACTCTTCATGACCCCAATGAAGCTCTTTCTGCTCATGGGTCCTGTCCCCCATGCTTTAATAAAACCACCTTTTTGCACCAAAGACATCTCAAGAATTCTTTCTTGGCTGTTGACTCCAAACCCCAATATATTTCCTACATTAGCAGCAATAAGAAGGAAGATGTGATAATCTTGTTAATTTGATAGTAATCAAACAAATTATTTAAAGCTCATGAACCAGAAGAGAGGAGATCAAGTCTATTAAAGTAGTAAAAACAAATAGTATTAAGAAAGAAATTGGCATTTAAATTGGAAAGTACAGAACAAGAGGAAGAGAAGGGAAAAAGAAATAATATAAGTAATTATTATTCTTTATTAAGGGAGAACCAGTAGATACAGCCTGAAAGAAAATTGGGAGGGTGCTAAAGGAATTATATAAAAATGTTACTGTAAAATATAGCTTATCAAAAGAGAAATAAAGTGAAAAGCCCAAAAAAGGAGCAATTTAAGAGTTTGCATGCAAACAACAAATGGCTGAAATTAGAATTCAAAAGCACACTAAAATAAGGTTTAAAAATAATTCCTATTGATTTTTAGTAAAAGTGTTTTCAAATTTAGGAAATCCATTAATATAGTTAATACCAACAGATCTAAGATAAATAAAAGCAACAAATTATCTACATAGAGGCTAAAAAGACTTTTGATAAATGTTCGATAACCATTTCTGATGGGGGAAAAAATCCCAAGATAAAGCAGTGTCCATATGCAAACATTTTTCCTAGAACCATTATCATACAATTAATTAAGTGAATGAATCCCTCAACTTCTGTAAATTTAGTTTTCTTATCAGTATAAAATGAGGAATGCAATCTATAAAACTCCAATAAAATAATAAATAAATGTATGTGAAGTACATCTTTGGAAATGTATAAAGGGTAGTATTATTGATATAGAAAAATGGAAATTTTTGTAATTTTTTTGTTGGAGGTTAATTTAAGTCAGAATTAGCTGTCTCCTAGCTTAAGAAATTCTGGGAATTGGCCTTTTCCATCTTTTTCCTTGATAGCAGGTACATCTGGAACATCTGATGGTGCAACTAGTGGAGATGAAAATAGACCTGCTTCACTCAGCAGTGGTACTACAAGCTCTTCAGATAAACCAGGTGACATTAGCTAAACACAAGAAGTCACAAAAATCTGTTGACGTAGAAATATGTTTATAAAAGATATTCAGTAGAATATTTATTTAGTTGGAAATCCTTCCTGCTTAAAAATAGCACTACAAAAAAATAGCACTACAATTATGTGAATATTATATGAATCAATTAGAAAGATTGCCATTAAATTCGTTGTTATTCAGTAATTATGCACTATTGGATGATCAGGGCAATACATGATTCACAGATAATGACAGTGATCTGACATTTCAGGTGTTCTCCATTACTAAATAAGACTAATGAAATATTTTGAATCTGGTATTCTTATATGGCCAATATAGAAATCACTAGAATATTGCTTGATATAACCATAACTGAGTTAAGTAAAAAAGCAATAGTGACTAATATTTCATCTTGTATTTGGTCCTCAAATGTTGTTTTTGAGTTAGGGACATTTGCTCATCCAGTTAGTTACATTTATTCATCTAAGGTTTACATTGCTCTACACAAAATCACTTAGACAACATATTAATTAAAAGTACTAAATAATCACAAAATGGTATGTTAGCTATTTTTGTATTTTATTGATTGATAATATGATTTTCCTCTAGTAGAAATATTTGTGAATTCAATAAATTTTTTTCTTCTTAAATAGTAGGCTTCTGGACATTAAACAGTTATTAGACATCAACAAGTATATTTAAATTCAAGTTAGAATTTTTCTTTTTGCAATCTTTCGCAAAAGCCACTACCTTTATTAGGAAAATATCATGGTTTAATATGAGAAAATATCATAATTTAAATATTAACATATTTCTTTAGAAGTTCCTTATTGGATAGTGATCTGAACCTTGATGAACAGTTTCCCCATTTCTGAGAATAATCAGTAACATTGCCTTCTGAATTGTCTAAAAATTCAGAAAATAATTTGCTCCCTAAAATCTCTACACATTGGTTTAAAAAATTCTTCCTTTTTTGACTTGCAAATAGGACATGACTATACTTACCTCATTTGCTCAAAACTTAGCTGATGAGGAAGTACGCAATGAGTGTATGCCCTATGAAATGGCTATAGCCACTCCTTAGTAAACAATGTCTGTGTCTCTTAATACTTAACTTGTTTCACAGGACTAAAGATATGGACCAGAGAGAAAAAAAGAAAGAGAAAAAGAAAGGGGATTGGTAAATATTTCTCATTAAATAGGAAAAAAAAAAGCATGAAAAATGTAATTGGTAAGACAAAATAATGCTGTTTTTATACCTGAGTTTTTACTGGATATATCAAGTACAACTTAATGAAATAAAGATATGAGGTAGTCATTTACCATCATATAATATCATTTGTAAAGTCATCTTAATCTGTTCTTACAAAAATAAAATGATAATCAGAAAAAGTATACTAAGTGTAAAATGAACAAAATGTTTTTACATGTATTGACTTACTTGAATCATATAACTACACTGTGCAATTGACAGTACATTAGTTAGTGTTTTATTATTCACATTTTATAAATGAAAAATTAATGTGTTTACTTTAGTCATAGAATGAGTATGTTTTGGGACCAAAACAGGGTCTAGATGGCTGATTCTTCATCCAGTCATTCTTGATTACAAGACAGGCCACCAACATGGTGAATTTCTTTCCATCTGGAAACAGAAGGTCTTGTGACCTTGCCTATTCTGGTTTATGTTTATGTTTTTAGTGCCTGGCTCAGTGCCTGACTTGATAATATCTGGTAGACTTCTGCTGAATATGTAAAAAAATGAATAAGAGTTTCCAACATAGTAATGGATTCAGAGCCTTTATTATTATTTTTTAAACATTTTACTTATTTATTTGACAGAGAGAGTGAGATCACAAGTAGGCAGAGAAGCAGGCAGAGAGAGAGGAGGAAGCAGGCTCCCTGCTGAGCAGAGAGCCTGATGCGGGGCTCAATCCAGGACCCTGAGATCGTGACCTGAGCCGAAGGCAGAAGCTTTAACCCATTGAGCCCCTCAGGCACCCCTAGAGGCTTTATTTTTATTAATGAGAGTTTCACATAGCTTTCTGCTTCTCTCAGATCTCAAAATAAAAGACATTTTTTCAGACAAGTCTTTGCTGGCCAAATAGTCTAAAATAGAATCCCAGTTGCTCAATAGCACCTCACTTTGTGTTAGTGCTCTGACATTTTTCTTTGTGTGAATTTGCTTGTTTGGATATTAATTTCATTTATATGTCTGCATATCTCATCCAATGAATGCTTTATAGGAACAAAGAACTATCTAATTACTAGCTATATCATCATTGAAAAGCTACTTCAACTATCTGTGCTTTAGTTTCTACTTTATCAAAAGGGACAGTTGTATGCCATATATGTTATGGCATATGCCATGGGCTTATGGTATATGCCATAGGGTTGTTCAGATGATAAAATGAATAATACTTACATGCTGCTGGGAACATACTCAACATACAAGATACTCAATAAAGGATTGATTAAACCATAACCAGGAAGAAGTTATAGAATAATAAGTATGAAATTAGAATAAAAAGTATGAAATATACTGGTGCCCACGAAGAGGCTTGAAAGCTATAGCGGAGGAAAAAAGCAGCATGAGCCCCTAGGTTAACCAAAAAAAAAAAACAAACAAACCAAAAAAACCCACATGACAGCTTTTTAAAAATGACTAGAATTTTCACTACTTGTTTTGGCAAGGACAACTGGAAATTCTGTTGAAGAAAAAGGAAAAACTGGACCATCAGAGGGAAGATCAGGGATAAGTGGAACATCAGCTGAAGGATCAGGGATAACTGTTATCACCTGTAGTGACAGGGAAAACAGGACCATCACCAGGAGGTTCAGCAAAAACCAGATCACCATCTAAATAATCAGAGATGACCTGGCCATCTCTGTAGGCTCAGGAACATCTGTACCACCAACAGGATTGACAGGAACAACTGGACCATAACTTGGATTAGCAAAACTGGACCATTAGCTGATGGGTTAGGGACAACAGGATTATTTGCTGGAGTATCAGAAACAACTGAAAGCTTGATTGTAAAGTCAGGGACTACGGGACCATCCATAAGAGGATTACAGACAACTGGACAATTGGCTGAAAAAACAGAGACACTAGATAAGCAGCTGGAGAATCAGGGACTAGAGGACTATCCACTGAGGGATCATGAACAACAAGACTGTCTGTTCTCAGTTCAGGGAAAACTCAACCATCATTTGAAGGATCAGGAACAACTAGAACATCTGTTATAGGTTCAGGGACAAACAGACCATCACCTGGAGTGCCAGGACAACTAGACCATCACCTCGAGACATAGAGATGACAGGACCAAGAGCTTAAGTATTAGGAACAACAACTAGATCATCAGCTAGTATGTCAAGGACAACTGGATCATCAACTGGATGGTCAGGGACAACTAGAACTCTTTTGTACAATCAGGAACAGGTATCCTGTATCATCAGTAGGATTCAAATGGACATCTGGATCATCACTTGGGTTAGGAACAACTGGACCATCTGCTGAGGATAAGGAAAAACTGCACCATTTGTTGCAGGATTAGGAATGTCTACACTGGGATGCCGGGATGGCTCAGTTGGTTAAGCAGCTGCCTTCTGCTCAGGTCATGATCCCGGGGTCCTGGGATCGAGTCCCATATCAGGCTCCTTGCTCGGCGGGGAGCCTGCTTCTCCCTCTGCCTCTGCCTGCCTCTCTGCCTGCTTATGCTCTCTCTCTCTCTCTCTCTCTGACAAGTGGATAAATGAAATCTTAAAAAAAATAATAACATTAAAAAAAAAAAAGGAATGTCTACACTATCTACAGGGTTGGCAGGGTCGAGTGGACCATCAATTGGAATACCAGAGACAACTGGAACAGAAGCTAGAAGGTCAGAGACCATAACACTATTAGCTGGAGCATCAGAGACAACTGGAACATTAGCTGGAGTATCAGAAAAAAACCTGAAACCTCTGTTGTAACATTAGGGACTACTAGAATATCTACAGGAGGATCACAGACAACTGGACGATCACATGAAGAAGCAGGAATAACTGGATGAGCAGCTGGAAGTTCAGGAACCACAGGACCATCCACTGGAGGGTCGGGAACTATGGTACCATCAGTTTTAGTTTCAAGGACAACTCACCCACTATTTGAAGAATCAGGGACAACTAAACCATCTGTTTTAGGTTCAGGGACAAACAGACCATCATCTGGAGTAACAGGGGCAATGGAATCATCATCTGGAGATTCTGATACCACTGGACCATCAGCTAAAGAATTAGGAAAAACTAGATCATCATCTGGTATATCAAGAACAAATGGACCATCAACTGGTGGATCATGGACAACTGGACCATTTGTTTCAGAATCAGAAACATCTGTACCATCAGCAGAATTGACAGAGATATCTGGACCATCACTTGGATTAGCAACAAGTGGACACTTTGCTGGAAAATCAGAAGACTGTCTTTCCTGAAGGATCAGGGACAACCAGATCATTTGCTGGAAAATCAGAAATAATTGAAACCTCTGTTGTGAGTTCAGGGACCACCAGACTATCCAGAGAAGGATCACAGACAAGTGGACGATCTGCCACTGTACCTGTCAATGAAGCAAGGACAACAGGACGAGCAGCTGGAGGATCAGGGACCCCAAGACCATTCCATGGAAGATCAGGAACAACAGGACAATCTATTTTAGGTTTAGCTGGAGTGACAGGGACAATTGGCTCATCAGCTAGAGAATTAGAAACAACTAGATTATCAGCTGGTAGATCCAGGATCATCTAGAATCTGATTAGTAAATAAGAGAATGTCTGTCTTATATTCATTCACATAATCTATTTCCAGTGAGTTAACTCTTTGATTCTCCAGTGGAAGAAGCCCAGAAAAAAAATTTCATCTAAACTTATGATCAAGAAGGAATGAAGTTAGCCTCCAGCTTCCACAGAGA
This sequence comes from Procyon lotor, assembly GCA_028646535.1. NCBI lineage: Eukaryota > Metazoa > Chordata > Mammalia > Carnivora > Procyonidae > Procyon > Procyon lotor. The sequence goes on from JAQQSY010002580.1 coordinate 9,764, forward strand.
CAGAGAGATAGGGTTACTATTATTCTCAATGACTATATTTCATAAAGACAGACCTTGGAACCAGGTCTTTGAAGAAGACATTCTTGGCTTGTGAAACTATCCAGAGACTGGCAGAAGAATTATATCTCAAAAGGGGAGAGAAAGAATTTACAACTACAAGTTTTCTAAAGTAAATGTGCCAAGAAAAGAGAGTCCAGGGCCCTATGATCAGGAAGAAACCTGTCTAACATTTAGTCAAGCTGACTCTTGGACACCATGATCAACACAGATGTTTCTGATTTTTTTTTAACTGTATTATAACCCTTCTAAAAACTAATACAGGAGAACCAGGAAACCAGGTTATAGGAAGTAAAAGAATTTATTGTGAAAAAAGTTTGTATCACTTAGAGAAAGCGACCTATAAGTGAGAAATTTACTGGGGTCAAGGAAAGATGTTCAACTCATTTCTGTCAGCTAAGATAGAACTCTTATGTTTCAGCCACAGGAGCATGCACTAACATTAGTAGGTGCATTAGTACATTGCAGTTGCTCTGAGACTCTTGGTCCATGTGGAGATATCTTGGGATCTTTTCTTCTGAAGGCAGAGAAAATTCATTGCTTTTCCTGTCTTCCTTTTAGGTACCTCCAGGGAAGCATTTGAAACAACCACTGCTCCTGGAATTTCTACCACAAGTAAGTCAAATAATAATAAAATAACTTTGCTTGGTGGCATCTGAGAAGACAGAGAAGCTTATTGGAAGTCGAAACTCTGGCTTCTCCAGTCACCACTTTTGTTATTTCCTTAGCAGTCACGGCTTCCACGGGAGTTAAGGAAACCTTTGAAACTAAAATGCAAACAAATGAGTGCTGGCAATATAACTTTCTGATCAGTGTACCTATGTGTTAGGTCATTTCACTCTCCTGTTGTTGACTTCTGCTAATCTACTAAGCATTTATAATTGGGGATTAGCTTAGCCTCCTTTGGTAAAGAGAGACATTTGTTCCCCAAACTCCCACATCTTTAACTAATTTCCTTTCCCTTTTACTGTACCCATTGGTTGTTGGGTCGGTTCTGTACCCATGTAAACATATTGTTACATGTTTACCTAAACACGTAACAATTTTAAGTTCCTCTCAAACACTCTGTTACTTCTAGGCTGGCCTTTTGCTTGGTAGGTAGAATAAAAATATGAACTTAATTTTTTAAGAGTTTGGAAATAGAATTAGAAGTTTTTGAGTGAATTGTTGAGTTGACCAAAATATGTGATGTGTGAAGACTTAAGAAGAAACACATAACCAGCTTAAACCATTTGGTGCAGGTGGAGATGGAGTAAGATTGAAATATTTCAGGAAGTTAAAAAGAGATAAAAAGATAAAGGACTAAAACTGAATAAGTAATAATACTTATATTTTCCTATATCTGAATTATCCTCTTCCTTTTTGAATAATATTTTACTGTCCTATTTATTGGCAGTGTCTGCAAAAAAAAAAAAATTGAAGAGAAGTTTACCTTAATGTTTTCTCCTTTCTCCTTTAGACTCTCACATTCCCCTCCCATTAAAATTTGAGCTTCAAGGGGATCATTCTCTAATGGTAGAATTTGAAATGCCATGAGGAGCAGACAGGGAAGGCAGACAGGAATAAGTCTATTGTAAGACTAGTGATGTAGTCAATTATTTTCAGTTATTAGAAATTTTACCCCCAATTTCTGTAACTTTAGAGGCTAATATGTGGTATCTGTTTTTATACAGGATGTCCACCATCACATCCACCACCTCCAGGTAATAATACTTCCACTTGAAATTAATCAATCTACATTCACTGTTTTCCTTGCAAATCAAATATCAGAGGTCATGCCAATAAAAGTCACTAACTGTGGAAATGTTACAGAATAAGAAAACTTGAAATGGATTAGTTTAGCTTTTATTCACCAAATAGTAAATGCTATTTGGTGAATAGCATTTACTATTTGGTGAATTATTTCTCACCTACAAGCTAATACAACCAAACCAAACCAATGTATCTTGTTACTTACTCAAAATAGAGTTTACCTACTAAATAAACTGTTCTATGTGATTATATCTTCATCTAAAAATTGTCATTTGATAGTATTTTTTAAACTAGACAATTATAGATGTTTTTCAGGACTGAATTGCAGCAAGAGAAATTCAAGTTAACCAAAGTTCAATAATTTTAGAGGATTTGGAGTTCCCACTATTCTCAATCCAATATGGTTTATTTTGTAGGAAGTAACAGAGGTTACCCTCTAAAATCATTCTCTGATCTTAAGATATAGTTGGAGAGGAATATTTTTTTTTTAAAGATTTTATTTATTTGACAGTGAGAAACACAGCGAGAGAGGGAACACAAGCAGAGGGAATGGTAGAGGGAGAAGCAGGCTTCCTGCCGAGCAAGGAGCCCAATGTGGGGCTCGATCCCAGGACCCTGGGATCATGACCTGAGCCGAAGGCAGATGCTTAACGACTAAGCCACCCAGGTGCCCCTGGAGAGGAATATTTTTAAAGAAATACCAACAATTTTCATACAAGTCTAAAGATAAATTTCACTTTAAAGTGTGAAATATGTATTATATAGCAAGCACATTTTATGTGTCACATATGTGTTACATGTATTGTGTACTTTGGAGGAGTCTTTAGGTATTTCACTACAGAACTGGAATTTGAGAACAATAGGTAGACTAGTCCAGGCTATGTAAATGAGAGAAGTGAGATTAAGTTGAGAAGGGAGATTGGAGTCACACTGTGGCAGAACTGAGAAGCTAGAAGGCTAAAAGAAAGTATTTGTTTTATAAGTCTATAAGGGGCCATCAGAAGTTTCTAGCCATGGGATGCCTGGGGGACTCAGTTGGTTAAGTGCCTTGTTTTTGTCTCAGGCCATGATCTCATGGGTTGTGAGATTAAGTCCCAAGTTGTCCATGCCCAGCAGGGAATCTGCTTGAAGATTCTCTCCCTCTGTCCCTCACCTATGCGCTTGTTCTCTCTCTCTCTCTAATAAAAAAATAAATAATTTAAAAAACATTTTTTTTTAAAAAAAAATTGTAATGATGAGATGAAAATTAGGCTTTAGAAAAACTATTCTACCTTTGGTATAAGGAATTGATTGGATCAGGAAGTATGAGTCAGAGTTTTCTGGAAAAGCCCAAGTATGCTAGCTTAAAGATAACAAAGTCCTGGGGTAGCATTGTAGTATAACCAGGAAAGAAAGGTGTTGAAGTGAAGATGAAAATAAAGGATTTTGTGGTCAATTGGATGCCAAGTGATTGAATGGAAGGAATCAGAATGAATCCTAAATTTTAAGCTCAAATAATTGAAAGAATAGTTTGGTTCTAAACAGGAGAAAGCCAGTTCAGATGAGAAACTGGTTTCAGGGGCAAGATGATATAATCTGTTTTGTGCATATTGAGTTTGAGGGTCTCATAGATCTGCTGTGATACTATTAGGCTGAGGGAATCCTGGGTCCAGATTTTATAAGAGGTGTCTGGACTGCAGCCACAAATATGAGTCATCGACTTGACATCACAGTGGACACTGAAGATTGTAGAAAGTACCAGGGAAAGGGTAGAGACAATGAGAGGAAAGAGAAAGAACTGCTAATTGCTAATAAAGAAAGGAGTTTCAGAGTATTGAATTTGAAGGAAGGAGAAAATTTCCAAGAACATGAGAGCTAAAAATGTCAGTAATTGTAGAGAACTTGAAAAACTGATAAAGGGCCTTAAGAACTGATAATTACAAAGTCTTAGTGACTTGTAGAGTTATGATGGTAGAAGTCAGATTGCAAAACAGTAAGCAAAACAGTAGTCATAAGATTTATTGACCACTGCC
>JAQQSY010002581.1:0-13584 GCA_028646535.1 Procyon lotor
AAATCAAAACCACATTGAGATACCACCTTACACCAGTTAGAATGACCAAAATCAACAAGACAGTAAACAATAAATGTTGGAGAGGATGTGGAGAAAGGTGAACCCTCTTACACTATTGGTGGGAATGCCAGTTGGTGCAGCCACTTTGGAAAACAGTGTGGAGATTTCTGAAGAAATTAAAAATAGAGCTACCCTATGACCCTGCCATTGCACTACTAGGTATTTACCTCAAAAACACAGATGCAGTACAAAGAAGGGCCACATGCACTTCAATGTTCATAACAGCAGTGGCCACAATTGCCAACCTGTGGAAAGAGCCAAGATGCTCTTCAACAGACAAATGGATAAAGAAGATATGGTACATATATACAATGGAATATTATGCCTCCATCAGAAAGGATGAATACCCAACTTTTGTATCACATGGATGGGACTGGAAGAGATTATGCTTAATGAAATAAATCAAGCAGAGAGATCCAATTATCTTATGGTCTCACTTATGTAATGAACATAAAGAAAAACATGGAGGGCATTGTGAGAAGGAAGGGAAGGGGGAATGGGGGAAAATCAGAAGGGGAGATGAACCATGAGAGACTTTGGACTCTGAGCAACAAACTAAGGGTTTTGGAGGGGAAGTTGTGGGGGGTTGGGTGAGCCTGGTTATTGAGGAGGGCATGCATTGCATGGAGCACTAGGTGTGGTGCATGAACAATGAATCTTGGAACACTGAAAAAAAAATAAAAGCAATTGGAAAAAAAATAAAGTATGACAATTTAAAAAAAGAAAAAATAATACTTAACTGAAGAGAACAAATAAAAATAGAGATTAGTAATCTTCATTTAGTGAACGTAACAGGTCAAATAATTCCAGAACAAAATGTACTTATAAATTTTGTTACATCAACAGAGTTCCCACCACATGTATCAGCTTCAGAAAAGACATTTGTGGTTTGCAGCTGATCTAAAGGAAAATCTAGTAGAAGCTTAACTGAAACAATTAAGTTCTGGCTCGAGAACAGGAAGAGCTCCCAATCCAGCTTGTGAGCACAGGTCACCTCCAGACAGCTTGGAACATCTTAGACCAGAATATGGGCATGTATTCTGCAAGCACAAGCCCAGTAATAACTCAAGATAGTAGAGAAAAAAAAAGCCCCAAATGAAAATAACAGATACAGAATTTTAAAGCAAAATACACTGCGCAGATATTGCTGACAACTATGGCAAACAAGATGCCAGTAATATTTGTCTAGGGAATCATACTGCCAACTCTCAGATAATCCTGATACCCACAGACTAGGCTGAGAAATAATGAGAATTACTCAAAAATATCGCATGGTGCTTTTATGTTCCCCAGTTTTTCCCCTCCCCCCACCCCCAAACTGTAAGTTCCCTTAGGGACAGGTACCTTGCTAATTTATTCTTGCATCTCCACCCCAGAAGAAAACCTGATGCATGGTAGAAATTAATACTTAACGAACATGTGAATTAAAGTTTATGAGACCCCCCTAACACTTTTTTAATATTCCCCCAAATCTTTATCATTTATTTTTAATTTCTTTTTTTTAACTTTCTTTTTTTTTTTTTAAAGATTTTATTTATTTGTCAGAGAGAGAGAGAGAGAGAGAGAGAACACAAGCAGGCAGAGAGGCAGGCAGAGGCAGAGGGAGAAGCAGGCTCCCTGCCGAGCAAGGAGGCCGATGTGGGACTTGATCCCAGGACCCTGGGATCATGACCTGAGCCGAAGGCAGCTGCTTAACCAACTGAGCCACCCAGGCGTCCCTCATTTAGTTATTTAATATGAAACTTTCTCTTTTCCTCTTACAGCTGCACACCTCCCATAGAGTACATAGATGATGGCTGACACAACAGGCTGAAACAGAGGAATCACCATGTTTTGTGATTTAAGCCAGTAAATAAGCAATACCGTGAAAGTCATGCAACAGGTTACCAAGGGAAATATCATTAAGACTTTATCAAGACAAATATTAAACCAAGCTATGTCTTCTCTTATTTAACTGCTTAAAAACAATTAGATAGGTAGGTAGGTAGGTAAGTAGATAGATAGAGAGAGAGAGAGAGAGAGAGAGAGAGAATATGTGTGTGTGTGTGTGTGTATTAAACTCATACACATTTCCTCCTCTAGGTTTTAGTGGCTAACAAACCTAAGCTATTTCAAATTACTTATAAAAATTATACTGCTAATTTTTGAAGTAAAAAATATTAAACTCTATCTCCAATAAAAACAGAAGTCTTTAAGAACCAAGAGACATAAATCAGTTTTCTCAAATTCTGTTCACATTAATGTCCCCAAAAGACTTTTTTAACGTGAGTCTTTAGTGAAAAGAATACATTTCAAAAACATTAGTTTTCCTCTGAAGCAGCAGCAGAAAAAAACAGTAATATTTAATAATTGCCATGGAAAACTAGAGCCTCACAGTGCAACTTGAGCAACCCCTGCTCCCTTTCCCTGTGATTCCAGAACTGTGGCTCCCTTCACTTGATTTATTCACTACCATATCAAAGGCCTATGATAATTCTTACTCCTCCAGAGCTCTGAGAGAACAGTAGAAACATTATACTTCAAAGAGCCCTGCTGGAGAACCACAGAGCCACCACAGCAAAATAGAGATCACCACAGTCAGATCTCTATTTTCCTTTTAGGGTGACTGATAAGAGAGCAAGATTTTAATAATACCAACCATTCCAAAGTGCCTACCATGTATCAGATACTGCTCTTTATCTATAGCTCGTATACGTACACACACACGCACATTTATACAGTTTATGTATACACATGCACACACATATGCATTGTGTATCCCACTTCATCCTCAAAACAACCCTACAAGACTGTTGTCATCATTGTTTTCATTTTATGAATACGGATATTGAAGTACACAGAATTAAGGTCACTGAGTTAATTATTGCCCATGACAAACATGGTTACTGTGATTCCAGACCTGACATTATTAACACAAGGTTCTGCTGCCTTATTGGGGCAAGCATTCAACAATCCAGCCTTTTAAATTAAAGCAAAAAGATTCTTTTCCCCTGTCCTTCTGTATGCACATTTTGATCCAGGAATGGAGGCGTTCCTATTTTTAGCTGGTTAAGTGGCTGAGGATTATCTCTGCCATCAAAATGATATTCCCCATGTGGTTGTATTGAATAAACTTATTAAGAGTGAAGTTTTCTCAGGTAAACTTGAGCTTTCCCAAAATAGCTGATCTCCATGAAAGACCACCTTTAATTGGTTTAAGTCACAGCAGGTACAACTAAGATATTTAAAGTGTCCCATTACAACCCAAGAAATGAAGTCCTTTTGACCATAGCTTTATCTCTTCATCGGCTCTTGTTCAACTCCATTAGTATTTAGAGGATTTCCATATCAAGCCCGGGACCTGGTCCAAATAGGATCATTCCTATATCCTTTCCTTTCACAAAATGCAAAGTTGGCCTCTGTTTTAATAACTAGACTTATTGCATCTGCACCATAGTTCACCGACCAATAATTTCCATAGGTCTTTCTTAAGAGTAAAAAACAAACACAAGCCCATAAAGCCTACAGGGGGATAAATGGTTCTAAAAAAAAAAAAAAAATACACGAGTACTTTTTAATATCAATGTAGACAACCTGCATGTGCTTTACACTTCATACCTTTTTTATGCCCATCTTCTGCCTCTATGTTTATTGAATTTCCACTATGAGCCAGACATTGTATTAGGTACAGTTGTAAAGAATATAGAAGGAAACAAAATTCCTTAACCTTTTGAAGTGTACATTCTATGGGAGGGGAGACAGAAAACAAACAAGTTCCTAAATATGTAAGCATCTCATTTCAGATACCCTTAAGTGCTATAGAGAAACAGTGTGATGAGACAGGAAATGAGCAACAATGACTGAGGAGGTAAGGTGGCATGTGGGGTGGCAGAGAACAGATAGGGCCAGGATTCCACAGAAGATTCCTCTTGGTTGAGATCTGAAGGGTTAAAGGGAGTCGGCCATTGGAGGGACTGGGAAACAATATTCCAAGGATTCCCCTCATTATTCCCCCACCTGACCCAATGAAGTAAGTATTTTAGAAGAAGGGACACATTTCACAGTTAAGAACACTAAGCCTTCAAGACATTAAATGATTTACCTAAAGCCACCCACCAATCAATGTACCTCTCAAAGATGGGGCAAGAACTATGACTCATTGCAACCAGTGCTCTCTTTCTCATCAATTCTCAATAACAAAACATCTACCTACAATAAGATTCATGTTATTATTCCATGTGTGGTTTTCCAGAAGACTCAAGAAAAAGGATGAATAACTCAAAAGCTTAATTTATACCTTGGGTAACTATATTCAAAAGTTGAATCCTCCTATAAATGATTTGTGTGGACTTACCTTTGGACAACCAATAAAAAACAGTAAGCTAAAACTATAATTCTTCGTTTTAGACTGTCATATTTCTGCTATCCTATTAACTCTATTTCCTTTTATTAATGACTATTAGACTGTGGTATAACAAGAAACAACATGCATCTTAAATACTTAAACGCAGTTGTAGTTATTATGTATGGGAAATGCACTATCAAGTAACTACTTAAATGTATAAATGTTGTATTTATAAATATAATTTCATAAATGGTTCGGTTTAAGTGATTTACGAAAAGAGAGCCAAAATAATAAATTGCTAGCATGCTAGGTATGACCACTTTCAACCCACTGCTGAAATAAGTACATGTTTTTGAGAACCCTCAGATTATATCTTCAAATACTTGGACAACCAGAATACAGATTTTCAAAATTTGTAAACTGCACACAAAGGTACGAAAGACACACATACCTACTAACTTTCTTCTTACAGTCTGCACTATTTTGCTATCCTCAAAAAAGGGTAGAGAGGACAGGACTGGCCCATGACTTCTGTGATGTTGCAAGAATGAGAAAAGTGGAAAATAGCTAGAAGTGCTCAACACATAATACAAAACTGATAAAAGTGGTTCTTTTGTGCTTAGGTGAGAGAAAAGGGGAACATAATACATACAGAGGCATTCTTGAGGACAAAGGGGCCCCTAACATCCACCCAAGGAAGGCACTTGGGCCTGAAGAGAATCCCATTCAGCTTCTGTCTGCTATCTGAATTTAGATTTTGATCAGAATACACTGGGGGAGTTCTATTATTCTCTAAGTACCCCCAAGTCATTCTCTTCTCCATCCTCTTGATCCTAAGGATTTTAAAGTTCCACATTTCAGTAGCTGCCATTTTATTTAGTTCAAGCGAGTAAAAGGGTACTGAAATAAGGTATTTGGAAGAACTTGAAGTATTAAAAAGTAGACTCACTCTCAGTACATTCTGGAGTCAAAGAACGTTCTATGCGGGGAATTTTAGAGGTTTAGCACCTAACTCCCCCCAAACTAGTCGAAAGTTTTCTGCCAGGCCGTTCACTCTTCCGGGGAAATCCAACCACTCCCAGGCATAAACTAAAGATCCACTTCCCAATATACAGATAACACATGCTTGGATCTGAGGTTTGAGGAGAATCAGTGTCATTCATGGAATGTGCTTGGACTCTGTGCTAAGAGAAATCTGGATTCAAATCTTTTTTGTGACACTCATACCTATGTAAACTGGGGAAAAAATTTCCTTTGACCTTTCATTTCCTCATTTATGAACATTAAGCCGTACTCCAACCTTGCTGAGTTACTTCTATGATGAAATGCTATAACACATATAAAATGTTTAGCAAAAGTTTTAGCAACATCAGGATTGGTCTTAAACATAAATATTTCAGTTGTCAGAAAGTGACTCTGTTTTCCTTTTCACTGGAGAGAAAAGAGTTAATGTACCTGGTTTAAGATCAATGCACTCACTGTGTTTACTATCAGAAGTCCCCAGGGAAGAAAAAAGAAAGCAGATGATCTGATCTAATATCTTTGTCAAGAGGAAAACTGGACCTTGAAGTAGATACAGGAATGAGATTAGCCAAAGGGAAGAATCTTATCTAGTAAATGTTCTTAACAGGATGTCCATAGTTATGAACTGCTTGTAGAAAATGAACCTAGCATGAGGTTCATGAGAAATGACTCCCTGGAATAAGTCACATAAGTCAGGATCCTAAAAGATCCTCAGAGTCACCGTCCCATCTTCTATCTTCTATCAACTGAAAATACAGTCCATCATGGCAGAGCTAGTGTTAGGTAAAACTCTAACAGGCATGTGAATTAACTGGATTTTCGTCTACATTTGACTCTAGTTTATGGACTATAATATAGACCCACCCAGTTTGTCATTTTCAGTGTTTACAGATATTCTGAACATTACTTGGTGCAGATGTTGAAAAGAAGATGTAAGTTGCCCAGCAATCATTTTTCGCTTTTAGAAATTTTTTGTTTTCAGAAAATTTTCAACAGCCACAACTCCATGATCTAATTTATAAAAAATATTTTATATTTACATTCCAAAAGCATTTTGGAAATTGTGTTTCTTGAGCAAAAACATCCATGGATTTCCATGCATTATTGTGACTGTTTTCCTAAGATACCAGAGACCTAAAACCTATAAATCTATGGAAAATTTACCTTAATACTTAACTCCATTTTCCAACTGATACCAAAAGACAAAATTTCTGTCCCAATTTTCTTACTTCATAAGGATCCTTTGAGTCTCCAGATGACAGAATTATTTTTAACTAGTGAGCACTAGTACAAGAATAACGAATAACACAAATAACGTGAGCCAGAGAATGAATAACTGAAATTACTAAAAGTACACCTTTTTATATGGAGTTTTCTTACATATATTATTTAATTCTCCAAGTATGTCATAAGATAGGTATAATTATTTTATTTTTCAGAAAAGTAAATTAGGCTCAATGGGACTAGCTGGCTAATCCCAAATCTTAAATTAAGGAATACGGAAGAGAAACCAAAAATAGTATCAACTGAATAAGATCCAAGAAAAGGGCTTTCAAATGGTCAGGAACTGTGAAAGGTCTGAGATTTTACTCTACTTACACGCCAAGGAGTTAGCCTATCATAGTCCCATAGCTGCTGATGGATAGAAGACTCCTGGGTCAAAGTCAAAGGACGGCTTATCACTGCCAATAGCAGTAGCCAGAATGTCAGCATTTGCATGGCTTCCCCAAATGCCAGCAGAGCAATAAAAAGGGGCTCAGGTGACATCTGAACACATGGTGGGTTGTATTCACAACACTGGTTAGTGAACCATTCACAACAGGCAATGGGAATGCTTATCTTTTGCTCCAGGGGGAGACACTGTCTCTACCTCCCAAAGCTGCTGACTACAAAAATATTAAAAAAGACAGTCTAATTCTTCGTATCAGAGAGATCATATGATACTTTGAGAGGCAGGGTGGGGGGGTCATGAGGGTGGGGGAGGGAAATGAAACAAGATGGGATCAGGAAGAAGACAAACCATAAGAGACTCCTAAACTCAGGAAACCAACTAAAGATGGCTGGGGGGTGGGGGGTGTAGGGATAGGGTGGTTGGGTTATGGACATTTGGGAGGGTGTGTGCTACGGTGAGTGCTGGGAAATGTGTAAGCCTGATGATTCACAGACATGTACTCCAGGGGCAAATAATACATTATATGTTAATAAAAAAAAAAAAGAATTAAGAATCAAAAAAAAAAAGTCTAGAACAAAGGCTGTCAGTGCCTCTCAAGGCATGAAGAAATGTGAGAGACCCATGGAGAATTCTTTCCCAATGATATATTACTTGTTTCACAGTCCCTTTCTATTTGCTGATAGCAATTAAATATAATGATAAGCAAACACAGGTGGCAGCAAAAATGGCAGGGATCTTGAACCATTCTGCAGCTCTTCAGGCCTCCATATGCAACTGATAAACAGGCAACCCTTTTCCATGCTGGGATTTATGGAATGTTTAAAATGCAATTAATAATTGTATGATAAGAAAAAGAGTAATCTGAGAACTTTTCTTGGGAGAATGTTAACGGAAACTGATTATAAGATACAGAGAATACAAGCTAAATTAAAATATCAGCTTTTAGATGCCATGACATTAGCATCTTTTTCATGACCCCATTTGACATCTTTTTTTTTAAACTAAAGTATTAAAACAATTTTTAAATGACAGAATTTTCCAGCTAAAAACAACTATGATTTCTCTTTACTAGGATGACTGTCTCTAAAGCATCACACTGAGAGACTATCTCAACCTGCTGTATTACTTCTCTATCAGAAGAAATTCTCATTCAGTTTGAATGAAACAACCTTGACTTAGCCATAATTAATCTCTCCATTTGATATGTTCCTTTTACATTCTATGAGCAAGTAACAAAAGAGCTCTAATTGACTAAAATTATAAATGCAATGCTGATATAAAATATCCATTAGCAGATATGTGGCCTATTTATAATTCTGTTAAAGCTGCCAATGTTACCCTAATTCTTAATATCAAATGACCAGATTAGTAGAGGACTTTTTACAGCTCATGGTACATTAAATGGCTATGATTAGAAGAAAAAAAAAAGGACTTTAAACCCATGTCCTAGTTGGATTGTTTTACAGACTCTGGCCCTACTGGTACATGGTCACTTTTCTATTGTTAGCTTAAATCCTTATAGATATATTGTTAATAATTCCAGAAAACATACAATTTTAAAGTTATGCTCATTAACTCAGATGTTTTTTTTAAAAGGTCAACAAAATCTTACAATATAACAGTCTTTCTACCTACAGTGGAAGAGCTCTAGTGGGTGATCAGGAGGGCTGGACATTTGTGCCTTTTCTTAGCCTCAGATTTCTTCAAGCGCCATGATGTCCATAGTTTCATCAGAGGTTCACCTCATTGAATTATGGTATTTGGTATCTAAAGGCCTCATTTAAAAGCACCTTCTCCCTGCATACTTAGTCACCAGCAAGTCCATAAAAGAACGAGAAGAAGTCAATATATGGCAGAGGCCTTCTTTTCTTTCCATCAATTACCTGTGTAGATCAATCTGCAGGAATACACCATCAAGACCTCACTACTCAGAAACCATGGAGAATGTAAGAATCCGGTTCCTCTGTGAAAGGAATACACCCTCTATGAACGTATACACCATACACTTTCCATGAATGAAGATACTCTCTAACCTCCCCATAGTATTAGTAGGGATGAATAGACATATAACTACAGAAGAGTAAAAATAGTTAACACAACCAGGGTCAACAGACAACGCCACAAATTCTCGGCTGGAAACCACCTGCACAGGTAAAGCAATCAAGAAACTGACCAAGCACGCAGAGAAGTAGTTTCAGGGAGCTAACAGAACATGTGGTAGGATTTCTATTACTGTGAAAACCATAAGGAGGGGAAAAAAAAAAAACATAAAATAACAAAAACAAAAATAAAACTACATAAAGATTCAGGATCTAAGTGTGCATAAAGCCAATGCATTCTCAGCACAGATGTAACCTATGCATTCTCTTTTCCTCTACATGGTTTCTTCACTTAATGGTTTTAAACTGAAAGTTATTTACATACATTAGGAACATGGTATCTTACTCTGTATTGTTAATTGTTTTGGAACAACCACAAATATCTTTTTAGCATTGTCTGTATGTCACGCCCTCTTCTGAGCACTTTAAATATATTCTCTCATTCATGCCTCACGACAGGGCTAAGATATAAATACCACCACAGTCACCCCCAACTTTATGGATAAAGAAATTAAGACATAAGGATATTTAGTGAATTTCCCCAAATCACACAGTTAATGGATAGTATTCACTGGGATTCAAACCCAACCAATCTGGCTGCAAAACCCATCATTTAATCACTGAAAGTGTTCCCCACTTAGGGAATTTTTACAAATAAGAATATATCACAGGTCAGTGGCTCAGGAAACAGATTACTGCAGAAAGTTTCTTAGCATGTGCACAGTCCAACATGTTATAGAGCTATAAATATTCATATGTATACCTGTATGTGAATTTATTTCACCTTTATCTTTCCAAATATGAAGAGGAAGTCAGATTCTAAGAGCAACAGATGGAATTCACTTAGTACTTCATGAAGCAAAAGCTTTAAAAAAATTCTTCTTCTAGTATGTAAATATCAAGTATTTTTCTTTACAAACTTTTTTAATACATCAAAGATGTATTGCTGTTCCCAAGACACACACATTTGTACATACATATATCCTGCACCTGGTACACAAGAATAATGTCAACTGTGTTTACTTCAATAATTACCTTCAAACAAACACATGTAGTGATTTTATCTGAATGTCAGCTCCCACACGGCACTTGCCTTGTCTAGCTAAGGCCTTGAGGAAATAAATTAATGGATCAAAACCTGGGAAAATTCTAATCCAGCCCTTGAAATATTAAGGATATCTAGAATTGCTAAGATTTCCCCAGAGGTATTACATTCTTCTTTCTAAATAACTCTAATAAAAAGGCACTTAAATCATACAAGAAAACAGTCATTAGAAATGACAATGTGTTACATACCCCATAAACCAGAAGGAAATTATTTCTAACATGGAAATAAACCAATTTTTATGAACTGATCGAAGAACAATTTTTTTTATCTGCAACTTTATAAAATGCAGTTGTCTGGGCCCTCTCCTAGAGGTTCTGACTTTATTAGTCTTGGGTGTAGCTTAAGTATCCTGGATGTTTTATAGCCCTCTGGGCACTTCTCAAGTCTAGACCAGGTTGAGAATTATTGGTCTTAAAAGAATACTGTGCTTGTGTGGACATTCAACCTTATGCCCTACGGAAATCACCAGCTACTGTACTGGGGAGTCAGGGGTACTGTAGAAAGTTGGGTGAATAGTACTTGTGGACCACGATCATGACTAATATATGGGTGCTTAATATTTTGAGGTTCTTACCCCACCTGGTTAGCTTTAAGTAAGAGTTTGAATGATGTAGGTTCCCTTGACTTTATCACAAATACAAGCACATATACTGTCTAACCAGGGAACCATTAACTGACTGATGTTCATAGCTCTCACTGACCACCCCCCAACCCCAGATATTACATGATAGAATCAAAAGATTTAAATGTGGCAGGATCTGTGGTTACCCCCGTCACCTCATTTCCTACTTCACCTTCCCTCACAGTGTGTATGTGGTGGGGCAATTCCCCCAGAACTCATGGCTCTTCATGATTCCATGCTTTTCCCTAAACTCTTCCCTATGGACTGGTGATATAAGTTTGCAAAGTAATTAGGAATATATGTGTTTTTACTAGTTAACACTTATCAGCACTTATTATTGTGAGCTGTATTTACATTAGGATAGATCCTAATATCCAAGTGCAGAGTATAAGAGGTTGCATGACTTGGGACCCAGGCTGACACAGATCCCCAGAAAACTGTAATTACATGACCTGGATTATGCAGCCTCCTAGAACCTGTGCCGAGAGAGAGGACTGATGGTTTGATACTATTCTTCCCTGATTTGGCATCTAAGTGATAGATACCACTTCTGTCTACAGTCGAACGTCCCACATGAGCCAAATAACCCCATCTAATAACAAGTAGGCCAGGAAGTGAGACACTTGGCATTTTGAACAACTGAGCATCACCACAATGGTTAGTTAACAATGCTTTTACAAACCTAGAGAAGGGGTTCCACATGTGTTTTGCAGTCCATAATTAGAACCCTAGAGATAAACTGATTTGACTTAGGTCAATTGGTACTATAATTCACCACTAGCTCTCTATGTGCCCTAATTCCAAACACAGAAACCTATTTTGGGAGAGGGAGGGGGATTGTAATAACATTTGGCTGCTTATGAGATTATTTATGATTAGAGTATTATGTTAAGAAGATCAAAGTTCCCATTTAGTCACTGCATGAGCCAGGGGTTTCCTCTACCGCACCTCTAACTCCAGCTAACCTGGTTTACATCTAACATCTGATAACAATGACAAAGCCTGCCTGTATCATAACTATCTTAATTTCATTACCCAACACTTAAAAGGATATGTTCTACTGTAATTTTTGTTCACCAGGACACTTCTTCTCATTGATCTAATTATTTTATTGTCAATCACTGCTTTTAGGATCCTGAAGACACATTCTAGAGCTTTTCATTATTCACTCACTACTTTGCTTATCTGTTTGGGCTATTTTTCATAGTAGAAAAAGTACTCTAAAAATGGTATTTTCCTCTCTGAAACAAGTCTATAAAACTGAAAATCTATGTTTAATGAATGCCTGCATATATAATTTGGTTGTAAGTAGCTGAGACCAAACTTCTTCTAAGTAAAAGGTTTTGAGTTTAATACTTTTCAGTATTTTAAAACCATCTTAGCTGCTCACAGAACAAATTGTTATACAAAGCAACATATCACAGCGTTTCCTATATAGTTATTTAGCCCATTTAGACTACAGATATTAAATAAATTTTTGATATAATGTTATATATGAAATGCCAATGTGCAATCTGTAAAGTAGATTAGACTATTTTTAATTGAAACAGTTAACTGATTTTAATGTAAAATTACCTGTGGCTAGTAGACTTGATGAAATCAATAAATTTTAAATAACTTGGTGCCATACTTTATGGAAAATTCATGGATTGATTAGTTTCCATACAAAATAGGTTTCTGATGAGGAAATGAAAAAGAGAAAAGTTTTCTTTAGTGCATAAAAGAAGCATTAAAACATGGAAAGAAAAATTTATTTTTCCCAAATACCAATGTATTACCATAAATGTTCAATGTAATATATTTAGCCTACTTATAGCTAGAATATAATTTTTTTAATTTTTGGTATGTTTTCCCTCAAGAGTCTTAATATAAAAATATCCCTTTGAACTTAATTACATCTACCAATAAGATGGCATTTCCATAGCACTCAGGTTGTAGAGGGAGCTTATATAATGCAGGTGTGTATTCTGTATGGTGATCCAGTTGACTATGTGGATGATAAAAGGGACAGAAATTAAATAGGTTCCATAAAGCCCCTAAAGATATCTTCTACAACCTGAATAGAAAACCATTATGCAGTAAAGTGCCATGCTCCAAACATGCTCTGTTTGGACTCAAAAGGAAATAAAGGATCACCTCTAAAGAATTTTAATCCTCTGGCTTACTACATGATCTATATTCAACATGCAAGCATAAACCCTGAATTCTTCCATGATTAAACTCAAATTTAATTAAACTTTTTAATTTGAGCAGAAAAATAGCACCTTCTTTCAGTGGTAGCCCTTGATTTGCATGGTCCTTCACACGGACATTACTCGATAGACTATGGAAGGACAAGTGTCTAATTTCTTTCAACCTAGCTGTCCTAGCTGTCCTAGCTGAAACCTGGCTCTCTCCTGCATCTCTCTCTCTGTCTCACATCACATGTTTCTCAGGATTCCCCCTCTAATCTTCTAGGTCACGTAGGGTCTTAGACCTTCATTGTAAAGCTGTGTGTGTTTGTGTGGGGTGTGTGTAAAGTGGTTTTGAGTGAATCAGGGAAGCACCGGAGACTTGGATAGAGGAATGAAATGATCAGACTTATTTTAAAAAGATCATTGAGGGGGAGGGGAGAGAAATGAAACAGGATGGAATGGGGAAGGAGACAAACCGTAAGAGACTCCTAAACTCATGAAG